>CM060960.1:52240973-52534017 GCA_030765055.1 Mantis religiosa | reverse complement strand
GAAGAAGATAGAAGCAAGAAGAAGAAGAAGAAGAAGAAGAAGAAGAAGAAGAAGAAGAAGAAGAAGAAGAAGAAGAAGAAGAAAGAAGAAGAAGGAAGAAGAGAGAAGAAGAAGAAGAAGAGGAGAGAAGAAGAAGAAGAAGAAGAAGAAGAAGAAGAAGGGAAGAAGAAGAAGAAGAAGGAAGAAGAAGAAGAAGAAGAAGAGAAGAAGAAGAAGAAGAAGAAGAGAAGAAGAAGAAGAAGAAGAAAGGAAGAAGAAGAAGAAGAAGAAAGAAGAAGAAGAAGAAGAAGAAGAAGAAGAAGAAGAAGAAAGAAGAAGAAGAAGAAGAAGAAGAAGAAGAAGAAGAAGAAACACACTTCCATACCATAATAATAATATACAAAGTGACAAAGAAAAGGCATTTAATATTCCAGTTCAAAGACAATGCCGTAATGGTACTTACCTGGTAATAATAACCACTCTTGTCGTTACACCAAACAGCATTCTGAATTGACAATTTCTTTAAGAGCTCATCTAATATCTGTAATGCACAAAAATGTGCATTAACATATGAGACAATCATTTCCTAAGTTTTAAAATAAATTATTATTATAACATTATACAGGATGCCAGGGATATAAGTGCAGGTATTTGCATTTGAGAACAGTGTAACAGAGTATTTTACATAAAAGATTAGTATACATTCTGGTTAGTTAATATCTCCAATTAGACATGGCAGACACAAGTCATTTGTCTCTATTTTTTCTCGAGAGGTGCCATATGTGTGCAAGCCTTCTAATAGCAAATGTTGTATTGGAACTGACTTTAGATTCTTTTCTACAAGACAAGTGACCTCATACTAACTAGGTCACACACTGAAGTATCAACAAGTGGATGCAAGACAGGTTGGTCTATACTGATAGGCATTCATTTTGCTGAATTGATTTATACATATAACATGGGGAAGAGAAAAGATTACTTATAACTACGAATTACATACAAATGAGGTTTTGATAATGCATCATTTTTAAAAAGTAATACAGTGGATTGCATGTATAAAACTTTACAAAAATAAGGATATGCACAAAGCAAACATTATTTAGAAACTGGTCCCACTTTAAACTATTCAGTTACTTTGGCTTGTTTTACCTTTCTTGCATTAAATGCATACAACTCATTTTGCAAAACATATTAATAAACTCAGACCTTTTTCACTACAACTTTCCACACTGACGTAATGTCTACACAACCTGCATTCAAAATGTGCTGAAATCGAGTCTGGATCAGCATGAGTTAACCGGTAAATCTCTTTTGGCATTTTCCATTACTGACAACTATACAGGATGTTTCAAAATGACACCGACGAACATACAGAAGTAATATAATTTTGAGTTGAACTAATACTCAATGCTCCACTTATTGCTAGTATTTACCTAGAACGCATTTCGTTAGGATCTTCCTATCATCAGCTGTTGTCGACTAATGGATGGTTTGGTGAACTCCTTGAGGTGATAGGTGTGTCTCTGTCGGTATTTTGATGAACTTGAAATTTGGGTTTTCTTCAAAGGTAGTGTCAAAATTAAACAACTTTCTTTCATATTTCTTTATGAAGATTTTTTCCCACGTGGTTAATGCCACTGGGCCTTTGACACCTTTTAATAAGTGAATTTCTCGTTCTATATCATGATTCTCCTTCCAGAAATGGTACACTACTGCTGATTTATCTATTTCTTTGTTCCTAATGTTCCTAAAATGCTCTTTAAGCCTAATGTTCAAGTTCCTTTTTGTTTTTCCAATGTAAAAGTTGTCACAGCCTTTGCAGTTTATCCGGTACACACCTGATTTTTTGTCTGTGGGTATCTCCTTTGTATTATGTGATTTCAAAAGGTGTTATACACTAAATTTGTTCTTTGGGGCCAAAGTAATATTATGTTCTTTGAAGACTTGTTGGAAAAAGGTGTGTAGCTCTGGGATGATGTGTAAATTTTCTGTATGAAGTTTCATTGCTGATTGGGGGAAAGAGTAGTTACTTGTTTGCATCTTTGTTGTCTTTTGAATTTATCAATTTTCTTGTTGACGAATTCAGCACTGAATCCATTGTATTCTTGAATGTGAATGATAATATTGTACTCTTTGATATATTCTATCTTCAAAGTATAAACTTGAAAGAAGTGTAGAGATAGTGAAGCACAACTTAGCACAAAAGTGAATTGAGAAGATATTGACACAGTGCTTCACTCACACTGTTTTTTCACAGGACATGTTTCAAGAGCTTTTGCTCTTATCATCAGCTGGAACTCGAGTCGTGATATTCTATCTTGTTTAAAGGTACATTAACCAGCCTGTAAGTTAAACTGTTGATAACAGCATGCTTGTGTTGTCTTGGGTTATATCCATTTGATTTCATGAAATTTTCTGTGTGTGTTTCCTTCCTATGTATGCCACATTCAAGTTTATTATGTTTTCTGGCAAGTTTTAAATCTAAGAAAGGGATTTCATTGTTTGTCTCTTTTTCTATGGAAAATGTTATTGCAGGATGTTGTAAATTAAGTAGTTTTAATGCATCATCCACTTGTTTCTTATTTACTATTGCCCAAATGTCATCCACATATCTATACCAATGTTTGAAAATTAGTGGGAATGCCTTTGTGATATGGGTTTCCAAAAAGCTCATGAAGAGGTCTGCCAAAAATGGGGACAATGGGTTGTCCTGATTTTTGTTTGAAAATTTTTTTATTGAATGTAAAAATGGACTGTTCAATGCAAATATTAGTTAAGTGAAGGTATTCCTCTATGATGTTTTGGTCTAATTGTAGAGACTGAAGCCATATTTGCATGTACTCGTATATTAATTTTGTGCTTCATTGTATCAGAGTCCTTACACAGTGGAATATAGAAGTAGTTTCTCAGCTTCTATGTGACACCTAAAGATAGTTTTTACCGCCAACAGAGCCGCATAAAATGCTCCAGAATGAGTGGATTAGGCAGTTACAGGAACAACGTCGCGTGCCTCATGCTGTCGAAGTTCGCAGGTATAGATCACATGCCGTACCCCGTGCTGTACCTGTTTGTAAACATACCAGCATACTCCGCAGTAGCTTGCTTGCTACTATTCAGAATTTCTTTGGCTTATGAAACGGCAATAAAGAAGCTGTTGCTTAATTATTGCTTATGAGTGTTTAACGTGATCCAAAATTCTGTTATAGCAGTCCATGATGGCAAATAAGTTAGTGGACATATGCAACTTATACCTTTTAGAGGGAAGTTGATGTTAGTGAGGTTGACAATGGAAGCAAATAGAAAACATCAAAGAATTGTAGATAAATTAACCAAAACTAAATTGCTTATACAACAAGACGAGCATTTTATTTCATGTATTTGATAATACTAAATAAATTTTTTGTAAATGAAGAGGAAGCTGTTCATATTTACAGTAAGTGGTTGAAACTATTGTACAATTAAGATCATAACAAAACGCTGTAGAAGCTATTGGCTCTAAGGAAGTTTAATAACAATTTCTTAAATTGATGTTGTCATTCAATCTTTTTTATAGATTCAGGTAGCTTATTGTAAAGACGTAAGCCAGCATATGTGAAACTATTTTCATACATCTTTGTTTTGTGTGACTTCACAAATAAATTATTCTTTGTTCTCGTGTTGTGTATATGAGTTTCAGAATTTGTTTTGAATAAACTTAGGCTTGCTTTCATATGTACAAGAGTTTCATATATGTATATACCTGGCAGAGGTAAGATACCTAATTTACTGAAGTATGGCTTACAACTAGTTGTGCTTGAGAGATCTGCTATGATTCTAATTATTTTCTTTTGGTATCTGAATACTTTTATACTGTCTTTAGAATTTCCCCAAAAAATTATACCATATGCCAACAAACTGTGTATATATGAAAAGTACACTACTCTCCGAACTTTCAAGCTCAACATGCCTGTAATTGCCCTCATTAAGAAACACATTTTACTAAGCTTTTTCGTCAATGTCTCTATGTGAGTTTCCCAACTTAAATTTTCATCTAGTATTAGTCCCAGAAATTTGATAGTTTGTACGTAATGTATTTGGTCTTGTCCCAGCATTAATTTTGGATACAATTGACTTTCACTCATTTTATTATAGAAGCTTAGGGCTGCTGTTTTCTCCTTACTCAATATTAACATATTGGCACTAAACCATTTTTTAATATATTTTAGACTATTTTCAATATGTACATCTGCCCCTTCCTTATTCACCCCTTTGATAAAAATATTTGTATCATCTGCAAAGGTGTAACATATATATCTGTTCTGTTTTCTACATTATCTGCCAAATCATTAATGTACACTATAAATAAAAGAGGTCCAAGCACCGAACCTTGAGGGACCCCATATTTCATTATAGCGCTACTTGAAATCTGAGTTTTAACTTCACTCATTTCGCTATAAAAATACTCTATTTCCACCGATTGCTCTCTACTCTCCAGATAAGATCTGAACCAATCTAAAGCTAACCCCCTTATGCCATACGAGGATAATTTTTCTAGTAAAAGTTTGTGATCAACCAGGTCAAACGCCTTTGTAAGATCTAAAAAAATGCCTATCCCTAATTGTTTACTACCTAGTGTTTCATACACTTGTTCAATGAAATTCATCAGTGCAGAACTTGTTGATTTATTTTTTCAAAAACCGTTTTGATTGTCATTAATTACTTTAAATTTTTCCAAAAAGCTTGTTACTCTTTTATACATTATTTGTTCGAAGATCTTTGCAAAAGTTGAAATTATGGAAATAGGCCTGTAATTTCCTACCTCCCCTTTGTTACCTTTTTTAAAGATGGGTTTCACTTTACCTTTTTCTAACCTGTCGGGAAACGTCCCACTTGAAAGTGAAAGATTAATCAAGTATGTCAGTGGTTCAATTAGGAATAAGGAGCAACGCTTTATGAAGCAGTTAGAGTAACCGTCTATTCCTACTGATTTCTTATTCTTCAATTTTTTTATAACATCTTTAACTTCCTCAACTGTTACTGGAATTAAAAACATGCTATGTTCATTTTTCTTTACACTTAATCTTTCCTTCTTTCCTAGAGAATGAGTATTTAACAGTTTCTCCACTACAGTTGAATAAAACTGGTTGAATAATTCTGAAATTTGTTTAGGATCACTTACTTTTTGACCATTATTTTCTAGGTGGTAATTTTCTTTCAATTTGGGTCCATTTTTTATTTCGTGCTTAATTACTTGCCATATGGATTTAGTTTTATTAACTGCTTTATTTATTATTTCATTGTTATGTAATTTTTTGGCTGCTCTTATAACTTTAGTATATATATTTCGATATTTTACGTAATAGGCCTTAAACTCCGGTGTAGTCATGTTTTCCTTCATGAATTTGCTCAAGAATTTTAATCTATCACCAGATTTGCGGATTCCTGTTGTGATCCACTTATTACCTAGCTTGTTCATTGCTACTTTAAGCATTGGTATGGCTGTTACAAAGTGAAAATCAAATGTGTCCAAAAATGCATTCATGGCATCATTTAGATTTTGCTTAGTGTACATGCTTTCCCAAGATTCTTTACTTAATAGAAAATTTAGATAGCTTAGATTGTCATCATTAGCAAGTCTAACCTTTTTGAATACTTTTTTGCATTCTGTTTTGGGTTATGCTGATCTACTGGGACAACTAATTTTAACTTTTGTGCGTAATGATCTGACAGGGCTGTGTCAAAAATCTGAATTTCATATTTCCACTTATTTATATTCAGCACTACTTGGTCAATTGCAGAATATGCAGAATAGCTTGGATTTGCTATCTAAGTACGCGAAAAATCCTCCCTGTTAGGACGGAATGTGTAGTTTTACACTGAAGAGCAACCTTACAACTGTCCGAATCATTGGTCGACTTTTTCACAAGTAACTGCCCTTTGCCCCATTACCTGAAAGATAGGCTAGGGTCACTGATAAAGAGCAAGGAGTTTTCATGGCACGTGCATTCCAGTAACAACTTTTGAGGTTCACACGCCAGTGGTTCCTGCGCTGCTAATCACAGAATCATGTAATATTTAATGCTGCATAAAATGATACCTAACAGAACTTTGAAGCTGCAACACTGAAATTCGGACTAGTTAAGATATAAACTACGCAACGGCTATAATCGTTTGCGTCATTTTGAAACAACCTGTATATAGCATGTATAAGCAAAAGTTGGAAGCAAATAAGCTTTTGGTTATGTGCTACGTTATGTGCCATCTTTCATATGAATTTTGCTTTTTGATCTAGTGTATAGCATTTCCCTTTTCTTTTGTGCATGACTGATTAAAAGAAACTGAGAACTGAAAAACAAAACCATTGTTTTACAGTAAACACGAGATACTGAAAATTATCTTTACTTCTCATTCGTTGCTATGGCATTGTTGTACCAAAAGACATATACAAGCTAACGTTTCTGTCTTTTGTTTCCTTGACTGAAAGCAACCCACTCAGCTTGTGTCTTTGTCAGCAGCAATAGGGAAAATACATTTTAAGTTTCTTTTAAGACAGCATAGCTGTATGCAAGTATGTATGTATAGATATGAATTACGTATAACTGGGTTACTTTTAAAGCAGGTTCAAATGTATATATGTATATAGAGTTTATTTTATTTATGGATGCTCTTAAACTGCTGTGGTTCTCATATCTTTTTTATATTGGGCAAAAAAGGCCACCTAATTTTGCTCAGATGCCTCATTATCAGGCTTACAGTTCTTTTACAAGCCATAAACTCACTATACGGGACTCAGGTTTTACTTCTCTTTCAAAGAAAGCCATGGAGTTTTACAACCAATGGTTTGGACCTGCAACTTCAAAAATCAGAGGCCACCATGTTACCCATAGACCACATAGGGTGACAACATGTGTATGAAGGTACCAACTATCAAATTATATGCACTTATATTCCTAACATCTGTATTTGGTGTCTGCAAGATGTATGTACATAATAGCCTGAAATTTTACTGTAAGGTTATATAGTATGATCCATATAAACCTGAACTATTTCAATAGGCCATAACTTTTGAACCAATAAAAGGACACATGTGCCACTTTGGGAGAATATAATACACAAGTGGGAGAACACATTACACTATTTACATCTCAGAGAAAATGCTGGAAGTGTCCTCCACCAACATCTATACATGTTTGCACTCGTCTCACCATATTCTCTGAAGTTTTATGGAGAGTATCCTCACCAAAGTTACTTATTTCGGTTCAAATGGATTGAGAACATTAATTGTCCGTGGCCTATTCTTGTACACTCTATGTTTTAGATACCAGCACAAGAAAAAATTTGGTGAGGTTAGGTCAGGGGATCTGGGGGGCCACAGACCTTTTGAGATTATTCGCTTATCAAAGAAACTGGTTACAAGTTCCATGGTGTCATTAGATGTATGGCACGTTACTCCATCTTGCTGGAAATAACCTTCTTTCAATTCGATACCATCAAGCTACTCCACATATGTCTTGAAGATACCCATAAACTTCAGTGGAATTTTTCGAATGGATTACTTGAGAACATCTATTGTCCCTGGCCTATTCTTGTACTTGATTCAATGCAGCTGTAATAATTTAAAATCTATAATATTCTATTCCTTTGAGTTGTTTTCTGCACACCCAGAAAATAAACTGTATAGTGCTCACAAACTTTTAACAAGCTGCCTCAAAACGTTCTTAAAATATTAATTTGTTTATGTACATAAGAAGTGCTCCATGGAATGTACAGTTTACTATAAAATAATAATTTAAGCCTAGTATACAAACTAAAAAATTGCTCTTTGCATTTTTTAAATTTTATTAGTTTAAAATAAACATAAATATTTGCATATGTTATTGAGTTTTTTAATGGTTTCAGTTTGAGACCTTTAGTGAGAAGAGCATGTGGGCTAGAGTTTTATGTTTTGGTTTCCTGCCATGTAATGCACTCAGGATCGATCCCACCCCTGAGGGTGCAGAGTTCAAGTCCCGGGTATAGTACCAGTGCTCACTCAGCATTGTGAAGAAATTGACAGGTAGTCTAGAAAGCCACCTTTATGGTTCAGGGTACTGAGATGCTGACCACATCTCTTTTCTGTATCGGTTAGATGATCTCCCACCTCTGACTTGCATATGTGTGGATGTGGCTGGCAGTTGGATTGACAGGCTCAGGCCCACTTCGATTTGCTATGCCATGGATTTATTTTTATACTCGTAATAAGAAGAACTATTTCACAGAAGAATTTGTCAAGATCTCATTAGAAAAACACATTTTCAGGTGACCTAATTAAAAAAAGGCAATTTTACAAAATACAAGGGGCATCCAGAAAATAAGTTCTGTTTCAATTTATCTCCGCTGCAGCACTGCGATTGCAGTTCCGCACATGCGCGGTAGGCGCTCTGTATCAAGGAGAAGAAACGTGCGCCATTGTGAGATCGCTGTCAGCCATGTACAGTTTGTTGTGTTTGTTTACAATGTCGGTGTTGATTGAAAATCCCGCCGCTTGTGAAATCAGATCTGTGATTAATTTTCTGAATGCTAGGAAAGTGAAACCAATTGAAATTTATTGGCAAATTTGTGATGTCAAAAGGTGTTGTGTTTCTTCATGACAATGCACGACCACACACTGCAAATGCGACGAAAAACATCCTACAGGGATTTGGCTGGGACGTGTTTGACCACCCCCCATACAGCCCTGACCTCACTCCTAGCGACTTTCATCTGTTTTTGCATCTCAGATCTTTCCTTGGTGGTCACAACTTCAACAATGACGAAGAGCTGAAAGAAAATGTTTCCAATTGGTTGAAGACACAGGCAGCAAACTTCTATGAAGAAGGTATACAAAAACTTGTGCCTCGCTATTACAAATGCCTACAAAATTTCGGCAGTTATTTGGAAAAGTAGTTTAAGAGTTGTAGAATTTTGTGCAATAAATAATTTTTCTGTATCTGTACACAATTTAATTTTATTACCAAACAGAACTTTCTTTCTGGACATACCTTGTATCTGTGTTTGTGGAATTTTTTAAATTAATTTTGTTTAATTGTCATATCAGATGAGGAATGAAATGGGTTAAATGATGCTTAAATGAGCACAGGATCCATACAGCATAGAGTTACCTGACATTCATCTTTCAGGATAAAGTAAAAAGCTTATGTGTGCCAGTGTGTGTGTGTGTGTGTGTGTGTGTGTGTGTGTGTGTGTGTGTGTGTGTGTGTGTGTGTGTATGTGTGTGAATGTGTGCACGAGCAAGTATCTGTGAATAGCATAATTTAAAAATGAAACTGAAGTTGGTATTGTAATTCAGAATCATCTTCCAAGTATATGACATGAAGTTTCTATTTTACACAGAACATTTTTAACAATTTTGATTTTCTCAAAATACCTCTAATAATTTTAATTAAAATGGTATGTTTAAGATATTTTCATGATAAATTAAATTTATATCTTCAATTTTTTGAGAAGCTACCTTCATTTTGAGTGGCTTTTTTTTTGGGGGGGGGGGATAGGGTGATTATTCTATGAATTTTTATGTTCATCTTTGGAAGATTATATAATATAGTTAAATATAAATTTTTGTTTAAAAAACTATTTATGTTTGGGTTATAACACTGCATCACTTACAATTTGTATATTATTGAGGGAATAGTTTTGGAAGCTATTGCATCCATTTTCTCAGTTGGATCTTTGAGGTTGATAATGGATGCAATGGCATCTGAAACTAGTCCCTCAATAATATAAAAATGTAAGTGACAATGTGTTAAAAACCAACTACAAATAGTTCTTTCAATTAACAGTTCTGTCACTGTTACTAAATTCCTCCAATCACATATAACCAAATTTGGTGTTTAACTGAACTTAATTTTTGAACTATGTTGTTCACACGCACACACACACACGCACAATATGAACATTTTCTGAAAATAGTCCTTTTGATAGTGATGGTGATGGCGGTGGAGATGGTGGTGTTGGGTATTTCGATCTGTAGACTCTGATGTAATTTCAGATATGTGAAATTAACAATATACCATGATGTATGTACTTCTATATATTTACTACACAGTATTTGCGTTTGTAATATTTACAGCAGTACCTTAGCTATTACAAGTGTTCTCTGCCTGAATGAAGTCCTCCTCTGCATAGAAGGTGCGAGAGGACTTCTGTCATAAACTGGTTTTTACTCATATGCAAATACTTTATTGAAGCTGGAAGCAAATTACATAATACTGCACCATTGTAGTACACTCTCTTTTGGAATGAAAGTAAATTATTAGTTGGTTGGTGTAAATCCCTTTACTGCAAATATCAGCATTTTTACTGAATTTTTCTGGGTTATCTATATAAATGACTACACAGCTAGTATTTACTTGCAAGCTGGGAAGAGAAATTGAGGTCGTCATTACATTTAATTATCTAGGAGTACGATTAAACAGTAAGGGGGGTTGGAAAGAGCAGCAGAGAGGTAAAATTGCATTAAAAGCTATTAAAACATGCCTAGATAAATAACCAGGAATGCAAATAAAACAGTTAGAGAGAATTTACACAGCCATAGTAGAAGAAAAAAATGCTGTATGGGGTAAAGATATGGGACTGGATTAGGGGGTGCCAATATGATTGAGATACATAGAAACTTTTGCAAACAAGTTTTGGGCTTACCATGAGTTTCACCAGATGGAGTGGTGCAAGCAGAATTGGGAAGACTGGGAACTAGAGGGATAATGGTGGAAAGGGTGTTAAAATATTGGGCAAGAATTAGGAGTTCAGATGAGCAGAATATTCTGCATCAATGCTTGATAGTACAGGAAAGACTAAATCAGAAAGATTCATGGCTAAATAAGATAAAGGAAATGATGTTAAAAATAGGATTGGGTGCCATGAGGGAAACAGGGAATTATTGCAAAGTGTATTTTGGAAAGAACTTAGGTTAAGAACAGAAGATATTCAAAGGCAAGAAATATTAGGAAGCTTCAACTTGAAAAGATCAATGGAAATTTATAGAAATATGAAAGTAATGTGGAACAGGGAAATATACATTGATATTTGTGATAAAGCAGCAAGAGAAGGCTCTGCATGGGCCAGAACAGGGGTGGTAAAACTGAAGGGTTTGGGAAGAGGGAGAGATCTGGAGAAATGCCCATTGTGTCACCAAAGGGATAAAGAATGGCATTTACACAAATACAAATATTTGCCACTAAGGCTTCAATTATCTTAAGAAATTGGTGTTAATACTTTAGTGTTAGCACTAAAGCTTTTCCTTTGATTTTTAAAACATGGAATAGATATGTTGATGATATTTTTGCTACTGTTCCTGTAAAACAAATTAACGATGCTTTAAAATTACTACATTTACAAGATAAAGCTATAAAATTCACATCAGAAACAGAAATTAATGGATTTCTTCCTTTTCTAGATTTAAAGATAATAAGAAATAACAACAAATTAGATTTTGGTATTTATAGGAAATCTACTCATATTGATAATTATATAAATAATAAAAGTTTTAACCCTTTTTCACATAAATTTGCTGTCTTTAATAGTTTGATTTATAGATTAATAAATATACCCCTGATTAAAGAATAATTTAATAAAGAATATAAACATATTATTAATACTATTTTAATTAATGTTTTTAATAAAGATTTTATACAAAAGAAGATTGAAAAATTTAGATATCAAAAAACTGTTAATGATATTTCCACCCTTAAAAAAATAAAAGATGATTATAATTTTAAAACATTTACTTACCATACTTAGGTTAATAAACATTTTCAAACATATCGAGATTCAACTGTATTGGAACACCACAGTGAAGCGAAAAATTATTAAATTTTAGATGAGTCGCATTACGAAAGTGAAGCAGATGTGTAAAAAATGTGACTCATCTAAAATTTAATAATTTTCAAACATTTTTTAAAGAAGTTGGTATAACTTCAGTTCCTCAAAATAAATATAGTATTAAAAATTTACTACATTTTTCTAAAAAAGATAAAATTCCCAATAATAAAAAATCTGGTATTTATCAATTTAATTGTTTCGATTGTGATAAAGTTTATATTGGAAAGACGAAGCGTAATTGGGAAACCAGAACGAAAGAACATTTTCGTAACATTAAGTACAAACAAACTGATAAATCAGCCGTAGCAGATCATTTTTGGTCATTTAACTATGAAATAAATCGTGAAGTGAAATTATTAAAACAATTAAATGGTCCGATAGATTTAATAGTGTGGAAAAAGCTATTTATTTTAAAAAATAAGCATCGCATAATGAATTTTGAAATACCAGCAGTTGATTCTGTTTTGAGGTTTGTTTCGTTTTCAGATGTTGGTAATACTAAAAAAAGCATAAGAAAAACATGGTAACCGGTATCCTTAACAATGGAGTTTATCTGTGGACTGAGGATGCAAGTGATTTGTTTGTGAAATCGATCTCCATTTGAAAAGAAGTATCAACACCAATTTCTTAAGATAAGTGAAGCCTTAGTGGCAAATACTTTTATTTGTGTAATATTTATTGCTTCACTGTAGCTAGCTTTATTTTCTATGTAATGGCATTTGCTTTTAGAATGTGAGGAAGCTAGGTTGCTTATGGAGAAGATGGGTAAAAAAGAATGGGCAAGGCCACCAAAAGAAATTCAGGCCATAAAGTTAATGAATTTAACTAGGAAAAATTTAATTGAATTTAATTGAAATTGGGAACTTTTTGGGCAAAGTAAGAACCAAATGGTTGTGGAAAATAAGTAAAGTGACGCAAATGATGATGAAGTTATTGTAGATATGTTGCCAATAAGGACCCATTAGCTCGACAACCTCAGATTTTGAGTCTATTGGGCCCAAGGGTAACCAGCAGCTCAGTGTGTAATAATTATGTAAATGTACGATAATTTGTAACTGAAATGGAAATAAAGATTACTTACTTAGTTGCAAGCTAATGGTAAGATGCAAAACTTCTGAAAAAAGAGTTTTCAGCGAGTCGATCTTCTTGCCCCTAACATTATTCTTATTATCTGTTTTTGTATAATGAATACTTTTTGGCATCTACAGAGTTACCCCAGAACATTATTCCACAAGTCATTAGTGAAAGAAAGTAAGCATAATAAGCCGTTTTTAGAATGCTCTTATCAATTACCTGATTTAAAGACCTAATAGAAAAACATCCTGAACTCAGCAGAGTACTGGATTCAAAGTCTGAAAACTAGTTTTTCTGGTTAAATCTGGATATAAAATTTTATAGCAGAGAAATTAAAAACTAGCTGTTGACAGTTATGGTTTGTCAACTTACATGTTCCATTGGTACAATTTCAACAACTGGTGAGTTCCCTAACCCATGGGCAGGTATAGGAGGTCTTACTCTTGCAGCAACAGCAGGGTGTTTCTCAGTCTCTGTACTTCGGTAAGCAGGATTCACCCTGGCCATGAGTGGCCTCCCACGTTGATCTCTAGGGTCCAGGGCATCAAGTCTTATTAAATTCTCCCCTGCTGGCCCTTTCTGCAGACCACCTCTACCTGGATACAACTCATTACTTGGTTGTATAGATGGTGCTGTACCATACAGCAATTGTTTCTCAAAGTCTGCCGTAGGCACACATACAACAAACAGCATACCAGGCATGGTGGTGTGTTTGCTGTGACTATTGGTTCACTACTGGCACTAGACAGACTGAAGGCATTCAAATCTGTTTACATCATTTGCTGTCATTAATAAGACCATATCCTGTTTTATTGCCTGTAACACACATGTGTTAACTGAAGGAGTTATGACCCATGTGTGAGAAAGTAGTGTATGTAATTGAGTAGTCTAATTACTTTTTGTTAGCCTTCTTTCAGTGAAAGATGAACTATTGGGTGTGCTTTATATTCAGTCATAGCACATTATATGTACACAATTCTCCTCCACCATCCTCTGTATTTCATTGATTAAATTCACTGTGAAAATAAAACCATCTAAAGTTTTCTTCTGATTCTTATTAGAATAAAATATAATTTGCTACAAAATTCAATTATCTTTTTAAAAAAATGTATATATTCTTAACAGAATTTTAAAAATATAAGTAAAGCTGTAACAAATTATTATATTCCTTTCTTGGAAGTGTGAAAACAGTGTTGTAATAAATTTAAAGGGAGTCGATTAATGACACTAAACAACACTTTCAAATTTTTCCGGAACATTTTTCAGAGACTATGTTACATGCTAACTTTAAAGATTCATGCAAACCACTATTCAAAAAATTAAAAATTCTAACAATGCCCTCAGTATATATTTTAGAGTTATCCACCTATGTATATAAAAATTATGAGAAATTTATCCAAAAACAAAATCGTCATCATTACGGCACTCGGAAAGAGTCCAGCATAAAATACCCCATGCATAGATTAACATTATATGAAAAAACACCCCATTATATGGGTATAAAAATATACAATAAATTACCTCAACGACTCAAAGAAATAAAAACTCTGAAACTATTTAATAAAAGTGTAAAAGATCTGTTATTACATAAGACATATTACTCCATACAGGAATTCATGGATGACACAATATCATAACTACTTGTAATTGATAATTATTTATTTATATATTATTTGTTATTTATTATTATTATTTAATATTATTATTTATTATTATTACTTGTAATTGATAATTTATGTACATATACATTAGAATTAGTTTTTCTTTTTCTTTCTTTTAAATTTCTTTTATGTATAACTTGACGACTCACCAGTTTACCAGCTAGGCTGACAATGTAAACGTTATGTGACAATAAAGATTCTATTCTATTTGCCTCCATTGTTAACCGGATATCCAGTGGTTCTCAGTGGTGTAGCTGGCGAAATAGGTCTCCTCTGGGGGCGGTTCAAGGAACTTGCTGAACAAATCTTTCTGGGGGATGACAAAATTGAATACTTTGTTCCTATTTTTTGAAATGAAGATTTGTTCCCATGTGGATAGTTCTTGTTTTCCTGATGTATGTTTTAGTAGTTTTGGTTCTGGATTTATGTTGTGGTTTTCTTCCCAAAAATGTGTGGCAACTGCTGACTTTTCTAATTGTTTGTATTTTATGTCCCTAAAGTGTTCTTTTGCTCTTGTTTCTAAATTTCTTTTAGTTTTTGCAATATAAAAATTCAATGCCGTGACTGTAGTCAAATTTATATTGCAAAAACTAAAAGAAATTTAGAAACAAGAGCAAAAGAACACTTTAGGGACATAAAATACAAACAATTAGAAAAGTCAGCAGTTGCCACACATTTTTGGGAAGAAAACCACAACATAAATCCAGAACCAAAACTGCTAAAACATACATCAGGAAAACAAAAACTGTCCACATGGGAACAAATCTTCATTTCAAAAAATAGGAACAAAGTATTCAATTTTGACATCCCCCAGAAAGATTTGTTCAGCAAGTTCCTCGAACTGCCACCAGAGGAGACCTATGACAAAATATTGCCAGCTACACCACTGAGAACCAGTCGATGTCTGGTTGACGATGAAGGCAAATAGTCTCTCAAACATGTTCTGGGAAAATTTAAAAGTGTTGTTTAGTGTAATTAATCGACTCCCTTTAAATATAAATTATTATATTTTATTGTAACGTTAGTAAGAATAGTTTGTAAAACAGTAAAGAAAGTCACACCTGATCTGTGCATATCTCTCTCCCTTTGCCTCTATTTCCCTTCTAAAATTCATTTCCTGTAATTGCAGACACAGCAAATGAACAAAAGATAAAGAAAGAAAGGAAAAAGCAAGCTTTAATAAAATAAAATTAAAATGATTATAGTTTTCTTTTGGTTTCTTCAATCTTATTACAACACTCAGAATATAGAGCATACATAAAATAACATAATCCATGGCGTAACAGCTCAAAGTGCGCCAGCGCCTGCCAACCCAACTGCCGGCCTCACACTCACATATGCAAGGTAGAGGTGGGCAATCATCCAATCGATACAGGCAGGAGATAGGGTCAGCATCTCACACCCAACCAGAAAGTTCGCTTTCTAGACCAGGGTTTGCTACCTAGTGTAACTCCTCAATTTCCTCATGATGCTGAGTAGTCACTGGTCCTATACCTACGACTTAAAACCTGCACCCCCAAGGGGTGAATCAATCCTGGATGCATTCCATTGCAGGGAACCGCAGCAAAATACTCTAGCCCATTATGCCATGATGCAGGACATATAGAGCGTACAGTATACACAAAATTTAAGGGAGCTATGTCAAACCTATGTTAGGATATTAAATTTATTTATAAATAGATAGAGTCAACATGAAAAATTCAATGCTATGGCCGCGATTTGAACCACGGAGCTCCTGGTTTTCGTCCAGTCGCTCTTAACCTTTGAGCTACCATGGCCAATGTGCCGTCCTGACATTAAATTCTCCATTTGACTCATATATTTTCCTGGTAGACCACTAGGGGCTCTCGCATCTGAGATACACCGTTTGTGGCGACTTACTATCGTAAGTACTTAAGTTCCAGGCTTCATCATTTAACTCTTATTATTTTAGTTAATTGATGGAAATGAATCATTTCTCCACACTAGCCGTATATAGGCTAAGGTTTTCAATAGGTTCAAATCCCGGCCATGGCATTGAATTTTCATGTTGACTCTATTTATTAAAAACCTTAGCCTTCATATCAATTAACTAAAATTGTTTATAAATATTCACTTTTTAATATGGTAATATCAAAGGCTTCTTGGACTTTATAGTTCATCATGTCTCTCCAAAACTTTTTGATTATTACACCTTTAGGAAGTTCAGAGGAGAAACCTAGTACCTCAAGCAATGAAATCTTTTGTGCATATGCCTCTGATGGAACATTGCCAGAGGAAGGGATGAGGTGAGAGGGTACTAAGGATGGTCAGACCTGAGGAGACAATAGAGGGCAGTACCCTTAGAGCTACAAATTGAAACTCCCCAACGGCAGCTTCCTGCGTGAGCTTACCCATTCCCTGGGGGCCTGGGACTTGGGATCCTCTGCCAACCTGGAGGACAAGGATTTACAGAGAGAAAATTCCCTGTTATACAATCCCAAAACTCCCGCTGATGCTTGGAACCTTGAAAGGTGAAGTAAAATAAGACGTGAGGTACAGGAAATTTGGAGGTTGTAATTGTCCTTACCAAAATTTGTCTACCCCAGGAAAACTTAAAAAATGCCCATGGGTTGGTAAACTTAGCCATAGGAGCAGAACCCACAACCTCCTGAATGAGGACCATGAATAGAATGAGATAGAATATTATGGAGGGGATTCAATACGTCGACAAAACTTTATCTATTGTACCTATGCCCCAAGTGGGCCATGCTCAGGAAGAAGGATGAGGTGAAAGGAGATAGGATGGCCGCTTCAAGGAGTCACGATAGTGCAGAGGGCAGAATTGATTTTATTACATATTTCCTCATATGAACTACTTATTAATTTGCTCTATGTTTTGAACAGAAACAGTGATGTTTGGCTTAGTTTTGATAGTGACATTAGTCATTGGTGTGTGTATTAGCATTTATATTTGCATAGTACCCAGCATCCAAGGGTTATGCATAGTTTAAGCCTTTCTGTAGGCTTAATAAAACTGGACATTGGCCTACTATAACCCACTGGCCTTAGAAGGGAACCTGATGTAAATAAAACAGACATCAACAACATAGCTCCATGTCGACTAAGAAAATTAATACTGTTTGATATTATTTAAGCTCTTTTGTTAAAAAGGCTAGTAGAAATATTAAATTTCAGTTCATACTGCATTTTAAAAGTATTCATATGAATTAATAAAATTTACTGAATGGAGTCATTGTCACATATAAGGTTTTTATTATTCTAAATTCATTAATTTCGTTATAAAAGTTTTGTAATTTTTAGCACTACAATGGAAGTGGTCCATGCGCAAACTTTGTAGACCAGTTTTAGGAAAATCTGGAAAAATTTATTGTGATTTTGAGGGTTCATAGAATTAAAAGTCCGAGTTCCAGATATTCCAAATGTTCTTTATTTCCGTAAAAATACACTGTTCAATTCTCACGTAACGCATTATGTCACATACACAACACAATCTACGAAGGTCGATGACAATAACAATCAGTGTTCTGATTACATCTGTTTACAACATCACCTCAGCTGTTTACTGCTTATGACTAACTCTTGGTGAGTCGTCGCTCCCTTAAATACCTCATTGATAATTCTAGATATTTCCGGAATAAACAAGAAATGGAATTATTAATTTTTAGATGAGTCGTATTTTTTACACATCTGCTTCACTTACCTACCTATTTTGAGTACATGTTTCGCAAATCATCGTTTGCATCTTCGGCTCTTATGCGACTAAAGCTTGATCCAGTGGTGTGGGTAATTCTGGAGTTGCTGCTGCCATCTGTTGATTTAGTGATTAACTTAAATGTGGGATTCTCTTCTGGCGGGATTTCAAAGTTCATTAGTTGGTTTTTATGTTTTTCTATGTATATTCTCTCCCATATGACGAATTCACTATGTTTTTGTATGTATTTTAGTAATTCGGTGCCATCTTTAATTTCATGATTTTCAGACCAGAAATGAGCTGCTATTGCGGACTTATCAATATTTTTGTATCTTAAGTGCCTGAAGTGTTCTTTCTTTCTAGTGCCTATATTTCTTTTTGTCCTCCCTATGTAAATTTTTTCACAGTCTTTACGCTTAATCTTGTAAATGCCTGACTTTTCCTCTGGTTTTATCTTATCAGTATTATTACTGTTAACTCGTCAGATGGGAGAGGATATACATAGAAAAACATAAAAACCAACTAATGAACTTTGAAATCCCGACAGAAGAGAATCCCACATTTAAGTTCATCACTAAATCAACAGATGGCAGCAGCAACTCCAGAATTAAGTTTTATAACAACACTGTTTTCAACACTTCCATAAAAGGATTAACTCCAGAATTACCCACACCACTGGATCAAGCTTTAGTCGCATAAGAGCCGAAGATGCAAACGATGATTTGCGAAACATGTCCTCAAAATAGGTATGTAAGTGAAGCAGATGTGTAATAAATACAACTCATCTATAAATTAATACAAATTATTCTTTGTTCTCGTGTTGTGTATATGAATTTCAGAATTTGTTTTTAATAAACTTAGTCTTGTTTTCATATGTACAAGAGTTTCATATATGTATATACTTGGCAGTGGTAAGATACCTAATTTACTGAAGTATGGCTTACAACTAGTTTTGCTTGAGAGATCCGCTATGATTCTAATTATTTTCTTTCGGTATCTGAATACTTTTATACGGTCTTTAGAATTTCCCCAAAAGTTATACCATATGCCAAAAAACTGTGAATATATGAAAAGTGCGCTACTCTCCGAACTTTCAAGCTCGACATGCCCACATTCAGTACAGATGAGTACCTCGTGGAAGGTAGCATCAGTACATCAGTGGACATGCTAGTGAGTGGACAAGTAAGGTGATAGTCTCTGAGGTTAAGGGTGCAGTGATGAATAACAAGATGTATAATTGTGTTGGATTCTATCTGTGAAACTAAACCATGTGTATGCAGGTAACATACTGGAATATCTAAATGTAGCAATAAAAGTATAATTTTTGAACTTGTATTATTACTCCCATGTTCCCAGCAGGATTGTAAGTTTTCACTATGGTTCCAGATATGCACCTTTTATGGTGAATTACAATATAGTAAGTTGCAACAAACGGTGTGTATCTCATTGTACGAGGGGCAATCAAATATTAACAGGCCTTCGTTTAGTGTACACATATAGAGTGCCGTATGAGTTTGAGGCTTTTACAGCACATGGGGTGAGGTCCCTGGAAGGGGACAGTGGCCTTGGGAACTCATTTGGCTCTGTCCCTCAGTTACTGCTAAGATGTCTGAGAGAGAGGTGCATCCATCTGTTGCGCAATGAGTAATAATCAAGTTTCTTGTCAATGAAAATGTTGGTGCAGCTGAAATTTACCATCGGTTACTCCCACAATTTGGGGAAAGAACCCTTTCATGGTCCAGAGTTAAACATTGGTGCTCTGAGTTTAATGAAGAACATGAGCATGTTGAAAACTTGGCCCACCCTCGCCGCCCATGCACCGGCATCAATCCAGAAAACATCCAAGCTGTTCAACACATCATTGAAGGGGATCACCACATCACAGTGCTTGAGATTTGTCGACAACTTCTCATAAGCTATGGGAATCAATCATTCGAAAGGAGCCGAAATTGAGAAAAGTGTCAGCTCATTGGGTTCCGCTGTATCTCACTGCAGAACAGAAAGCAGTGAGAGTTCAAATGTGTCGCACATTTCTCATGCACTACGACGAGGAAGGTGATGCTTTTCTGGACAGAATCATCACTTGTCATGAGACATGAGTGCATCATTATACACCCATATAAAAGAGGGCCAGTATGGAGTGGAGGAGGAGTGGAAAGCAACCGCCTATGAAAGCCAAGTCTGACCAAGTTTTGGCCACAGTGTTCTGGGACTTGAAAGGTGTCCTTCTCATTGATTTCCTCGAACAACAAGGACAACGACAACAGACCATTAATGCTGCCTACTACTGTGACCTCAGTCAAGTTCGAGTTGCTTTCTGGTCAAAACATTGCAGTAGCCCAATCAGATGTGTTGATTCTGCAGGATAATGCCAGACAACACACTGGAGCAGCAAAACAGCAAAAATTGGCCGAAATACACTGGACTGCCCTTCCACATCCACCCTACAGCCCAGACCTCTCACCATGTGGCTTCTTCATGTTTGGTCCACTCAAAGAAGCTCTTGGAGGACATCATTTCACAACCAATGAGGAGGTGAAAGACTTTGTGCGCAAGTGGCTCCACACCCGTCCCCATACTTTCTCTTAAACTGGCATTAAAAAACTGCCTGTCCGTTGGAACAAATGCATAGAAAAGATGGGTGAATATGTAGAAAAGTAGAAAAATGTTAATTTCAATTATTCTTCATTAATAAATTTTCTGGAATGAAAGGCCTGTTTATATTTGATTGCCCTCTCGTATATAAGAACCCCTAGTGTTCAGTGGAAAATTACAAGTCAGTTGGAGTAGTTAATGTCATGCTGACATGTTGGCCATGGTAGTTTAATGATTAAGAGCAACCAGACAGAGACCAGGAGATCCATGGTTCAAATCCTGACTATGGTATTGAATTTTTCAGTCTGCCTCCACCTATCTAAGACTTACTTTACATATGGCTGATGTGGATGAATGATTAATTTCCATCTTCTTTAAGCTTTAATTTCATACAGTAACAACTTTCTGGCTCAAATATATGTAGGTATTTTGAAGCTGTGCACTTGAGAATACTTGAAAACATGTGAGAGTTGTGTCTCATCTGTGCATGCTGTTCATAGAACTGTATGCATATGGCACCATAGACAGTCGACACTGATGTACATGAAATTAAATGGAAAGGAAATTTGGAAAGGGAATATTCTAGGCCAAAGTTTGGTTTACTTTCCCAGCATTTTCTGCTTTTGAAGATTGAGGAAAGCATTAAAAAAAATCTGAAATAATTATAAAGCAATGATAAAAGAGAAACTATATCATATTAAAAGACTTATTGAGTCATACTTTATTAAAACTTAAAACTTCACTCACTATTAAAAACAAACATTTTTCGGACTGTTGCAATCCCATCCTCAGCTGACTGACTACTTAATAAAGTATAATTCAATAAGACTTTTAATTAAAAGGTCTCTCAGAGAGTGCAATCCTGTGGATTTGAAAACCACATGGATTTAGCTTCTCAGTATCTAATCTTTATTGGAAAAATGTTTAAATTTGTGGAATTACAAACTTAAAACTCAATAATTTGAAAAGGTAAATTGGAATTAACACTGAAGTAATGTAATAATTAAAATTATAGAGTCGACTGAGGCACTCTGTACTTCACGTACCACAAATTTTCTTTCAACACGTTTCACCTCCACTTGAAGGCATTATCAAGAAATTGTCGACTGGCTAGAATTTTGGTGTTCTAGCTAAATATGGTTCTCTGGAGACGAAACATCTGGCGACGATCTAATGAGGCTAAATAAAGTGTTTTTCTTTCGATGGAATCTCAAAATTCATTATATGTTTTTCAAATTTATTTATATAAATGTTTTCTTAGATTTTTTTTTTTTTTGGTAATTTTACATTCTCCAATGTTAAGTCATATCGGACGGTGAATGAGATGGGTGAAATGATGCTCAAATGTGTCCAGGGTCCATGGAGCAGAGAGCTACCCGACATTCGTCTTTAAGGATAAGGGAAAACCCTGGAAAAAACCTTATCCAGGTAGCTCACCCTGACCGAGATTCGAACTCGGGACTTCTTGAACGTGAGGCAGACATGCTGCCATCTACGCTACCTAGATATTTAATTCTTGATTCAAGTGAATTGATTTTAGTAGTTGAGTTTTATGTTCTATGTTGTGGTTATGATCCCAGAAATGTGCTGCTGCTGCTACAGATTCATCCGTTTCATTTTGCTTGTAGTCCAGGAAACAGTTGAACAGATCATCACCTTAACAGCTTTTAAGGACAAAAAATATTCAAAAATACATTTCCATATCATTCATGGGAACCAGGAAATTTTAAAAGATTTTCAGTGAACTTAACATCATTCTGGCACCAGTAAACAAATTCAATATCAGAAACCTCATCAAAAAAACCAAAAATAGATCACACTCCTCTGGTAAGAAGTCTGACATTTATAGAATTATTTGCTCGTACTACAGTAAGATATACATTGGAAAGACGAACTGGTAACATTGGAACCAGATTAAAAGAACGCTTTAGGAACATCAAGCAAAAAGAAACCAACAGATGTGCAGTAGCAGCACTTTCCTGGTATCATAACCACAACATAGAACATAAAACCCAACTACTTGAATCAAGAATTAAACATCTGGGGAAACATTTATATTAAGAAATGCGAAACATTTAATGAATGTGTGTTTGGAGGAATTTAGTAACAGGGAGGTCAAAATTAATCGTAAAAACTATTTGTAGTTGGTTTATAGATACTCGTCACTTTTTTGTATTATTGAGGGACTAGTTTCAAAGGCTGTTGCCTCCATTTTCAACCTCTCTCCAACTAGCATCTGTTGTTGTCTGCTCTCCTCTCTCTGGTGGTGAAACTATGAACTTCTTGTCAAATTATCTACTGGTGAGCTTTCAAAGTTCATTATGCTGTCCTTATTTTCCCACATGAATATGTTCTCCCATTATTAAATTTTAGATGAGTCGTATTTTTTACACATCTCACTTTGTAAAAAATACGACTCATCTAAAATTTAATAATTTTTCGCTTCACTGTGGTGTTCCAATACAGTTAAATCTCGATGTTCTCCCATGTTGTTAGTTTATTTTGATTTATCCTCCTTTTCATAATTTTGGATTTGGATCCATGTCATGATTTTTGTTCCAAAAATGAAATGGTATTGCTGACTTTCCTTCTTGTTTCAATCTGATGTTTCTAAAGTGCTCTTTGACTCTGGTTTTTAGATTTCTTGATGCTAGTTGGAGAGAGGTTGAAAATGGAGGCAACAGCCTTTGAAACTAGTCCCTCAATAATTGATATTGATAGTTTATTGATCCAGTTTATCAGATGTACATTGATTTTGGACACGTCATGTCTATACAAATTATTTAACAATATGACATTTGTATGCTAGTATCAAATTTTTACATATATAATTTACAATTCATCTAGGCTGTATATACATTTATTTAACAAATATTGTTTTAATTTACTTTTAAATTTTGGTTTTGAGCTATTCGTCAAATTTTTATCTCACTAGGTAGTTTATTATACAGTTTGATCCCTCTGATATTAATGTCCTTTTCAGTGACACACCTGTTAATATTATACATGTGATAGTTATCACCATTTCTTGTACTATAGTCGTGAATTTGGTTGTTTCGTACTAATGTAAGTCTATCGGTTATGAATAATATAGTTCTGTATATATACAGAGAATAGACTGTGAACATATTTTCAGTTTTAAATGTTTCTCTGCATGATTCCCTTCCTTTTAGGCTATAAATCAATCTAATACATTTCTTCTGTAGAATTAGTAACATGTCCATGTGACATTTTGCAGCTGTACCCCATATTTCGATCCCGTAGTTAAAGTAAGGATATATACATCTAAAATAAATCACCTGCAGAAGCCTAGTGTCTTTGTAACTTTGAAAATACCTAAGCAAGTATATAGATTTACTAATTTTATTACATATATTGTTACGCAAGCGGCGTGCTCGCGATGCCGATCAATAAATGAAGGCAGGCGGAGGGAAGGGAGACAGGAGGGGTGGCTGGGTCTTCGTTTACCCCTCCTCCTACCGCTCGAAGGTGCACGAAGCTTCCAGAATGTTTTCCCCCTCCATAAAAGGAGATTCGAGAAACTTCGGGGCCGATCGATACAAGCGAGGCGACAGACAGTTGAGTGTGTGAGCCGGGTAAGTAGTGTTGTTGTGGCGTGCGGTGTGTAAGTATGGTCGAGCATACGTGTAAAGACGAACTGGCTTAGTTTTAATTGTGTACATTAAATTGTAATTGTGATATTGGAATAAGGTGGAAATAAAGAACATTTTGAGTGGTGTAATTGAACTTTTTAATTTTACGAACCCACAAAGTCACAATATAATCTATATGTTTAGCCCATGTTAACTGTTTATCAACAATTATTCCAAGAAACCTATATGATTTTACTTCTTCAATGGTGGTGGTGTTTATTTGCAATTCTGTATTGGAGGTAGTTTTTCTTGATGTAAAAGGGTAAGTGACAAGTGTCAATAAACCAACTAGAAATAGTTTTTACATTTAATGAATTTTGAAGTTCCATTGAAGAAATTATTTTACAGGCCTCATTGGACTGCCAACAGATGTCTTGTCTCTGGAGAACCATAATCAGCTGGAACCACTGAAGTTCCAGCCAGTTGACAATTTCTTGATAATGCCTTTAAGTGAAGGCAAAACATGTTGAAAGAAATTTGTGGTGTGTGAAGTAAAGAGTGTCCCAATCAACTCACAGTTTAATTATTAAAAAATCTTATGAGAGTATGATCCTGCAGGATTTGAAAACACTGTTCATAAGCCCATACCTAATGGCTTCTCCTGTGTCAGTACCTAATCTTTATTGGAAAAAGGTTTAAATTCGTGAAATTACAAATTTAAAACACAATGTTTAAAAAGTCAAAACATCTATTCATTTATTTTCACACTGTGTTACAACTATCAATTAAATTTCACAATATAGACAATATAAACTGTATTTTGCATACATTTACAATAATCATCCATTCATGATTAAGCATTCTGTCATTCAGTAATTTTGTATCTCTTTTGTCCATTTAGAAATACTATATTATAAACAGTTTCTTATGCATCATATCACAGCACAAAACACAAAAATACTGTCTTTAAAACTGAGTACTTTTATTTTGCTAATAAATAATCATTTTTAAGGCACCTGCATTACGAAGACTGCTTTATTTACAAATAATACTACTATAAATGCTCTTTGTACCTAAGAAATACTTGCAAGTATTCTGATAATACTTTTATGTTAGAGAACTATATTTAGACATCCTTGGCAGGAGTAACTACAAATCTCCTGCGTCCATCATTGCTTGCTGCTCCTGACTCTGCATCAGATAAGTTTAATGCTGTATGACTTTCTGCAATAGTAGATAATCCACCACTATTAGGCGACTGTATAGACGGAGACATCACAAATGGAGAGGCACTCGGACTTAGGTTAGAACCTGTTCAACAGTATAGAAAACCCAGTTTAGTTTGATAGATTATAGTTATAAACTGTAATTTATTTACATTAGAAGGACCAACAGATCAAATTAACCAGCTAACTATTTTTTTAAATATATTTCTTGAATATGTGTTTGGAGGAATTTAGTAACAGTGATGTCAAAATTAATTGCAAAAAACTATTTGTAGTTGGTTTATTGATACTCGTCACTTTTTATATTATTGAGAGACTAGTTTAAAAAACAATCGCCTCCATTTTCAATCTCTTTCCAACTGGCATCTGTTGTTGTCTGCTCGCTCTCTCTCTCTCTCTGGTGGTGGAACTATGAACTATTTTATCAAATTATCTACTGGTGAGATTTCAAAATTCATTACGCGATCCTTATTTTTTCATATGAATATATAAATTAGCAACGTGGGAGAACATATTCATATGGAAACTAAGGATCACGTAATGAATTTTTAAACCCACCTGTAGATAATTTGACAAAAAGGTTCATAGTTCCACCACCAGAGAGAGAGCAGACAACAACATGTGCCAGTTGGAAAGAGATTGAAAATGGAGGTGATTGCCTTTGAAACTAGTCTCTCAATAATATAACAAGTAAGTGACGAGTATCAATAAATCAACTTCAAATAGTTTTGCGATATTTCTTGAAATTTTAACATCCTTTAATCCAGTAGATCAAATTAGATGAATGAAATGGATGAAATGACACAAATATCTGCAGAGCTTAAAGTTATCTGACATTCATCTTCGCAGGAAAACCCTGGAAAATATTTGAGTAACTTGTCCAACCTGAGATTTGAACTTGGGGCCTTTCAAACCTGAGACAGACATGCTACCCTCCAACTACAGAGGTGGGAAGACTTATAATTGTGTACACCTCATATATATTGAACATGTGAAGAGAAACAATGAATTGGCATGAATTCAACATGTGCAGAGCAGTTAAAATGTTATTTTCAAACTATAATTATAAATGCTTTAATTTTATTCCAATACCTTCTTGGACCATTGCCATTCATTTCATGAATAGTTGGCTTTGGCTAATCTCTCTAATTTGGCAGTCCAACCTGCCATTTTCTACTCTTGTACAAACTATTCTTACAAACACTTATTCCTCTATTTATGTAATTAATCGACCTGAATAACTTCCTAAAGGCTAGACATGAATAGTTAACCTTGGCTAGCCCCTCTAATTTGTCGGTCCAACCTGCCGTTCTCTACTCTTGTACAAACTATTCTTACAAACACTTATTCCTCTATTTATGTAATTAATCGACCTGAATAACTTCCTAAAGGCTAGACATGAATAGTTAACCTTGGCTAGCCTCTCTAATTTGTCGGTCCAACCTGCCGTTCTCTACTCTTGTACAAACTATTCTTACAAACACTTATTCCTCTATTTATGTAATTAATCGACCTGAATAACTTCCTAAAGGCTAGACATGAATAGTTAGCCTTGACTAACCTCTCTAATTTGTTGGTCCAACCTGCCGTTCTCTACTCTTGTACAAACTATTCTTACATACACTTATTCCTCTATTTATGTAATTAATCGACCTGAATAACTTCCTAAAGGCTAGACATGAATAGTTAGCCTTGACTAACCTCTCTAATTTGTCGGTCCAACCTGCCGTTCTCTACTCTTGTACAAACCATTCTTACAAACACTTATTCCTCTATGTAATTAATTGATCTGAATAACTTCCTAAAGGCTAGACATGAATAGTTGGCCTTGACTAGCCTCTCTAATTTGTCGGTCCAACCTGCCGTTCTCTACTCTTGTACAAACTATTCTTACAAACACTTATTCCTCTATCTATGTAATTAATTGACCTGAATAACTTCCTAAAGGCTAGACATGAATAGTTAACCTTGGCTAGCCTCTCTAATTTGTCAGTCCAACCTGTCTTCTCTACTCTTGTACAAATATTCTTACAAACACTTATTCCTCTATCTATGTAATTAATTGACCTGAATAACTTCCTAAAGGCTAGACATGAATAGTTAACCTTGGCTAGCCTCTCTAATTTGTCGGTCCAACCTGCCGTTCTCTACTCTTGTACAAATATTCTTACAAACACTTATTCCTCTATGTAATTAATTGACCTGAATAACTTCCTAAAGGCTAGACATGAATAGTTGGCCTTGGCTAGCCTCTCTAATTTGTCGGTCCAACCTGTCGTTCTCTACTCTTGTACAAACTATTCTTACAAACACTTATTCCTCTATGTAATTAATTGACCTGAATAACTTCCTAAAGGCTAGGCAGGAATAGTCGGCCTTGGCTAGTCTTTCTAATTTGTCGGTCCAACCTGTCACTTTCTACTCTTGTACAAAATATTCTTACACTTACTCCTCTGGATAGGTAGTCAGAATGAAAAATTCAATGCTATGGTTAGGATTTGAACCACGGAACCCCCAGTCACCATCCAGTTGCTCTTAGCCACTGAGCTACCATGGCCAACTGCCGTGATGTCATTAAATTCTCCAATTGACTATGTTTTCCGGAAAGACATTAGGGGTTCTCATATACGAGATACACATCATTTCTGGCGACTTACTATTTAAAGTACTTGAGTAAACCTTTATTATTAAGTTAATTGATGGAAATTAACTTATTCCTCTATGTAATTAATCGAACTGAATAACTTCCTAAATGCTAGACATGAATAGCTGACTTTGGCTAGCCTCTCTAATTTGTCGGTCCAACCTGCCGCTCTCTACTCCTGTACAAACTACTCCTAAAACATTATTTCTCCATCAACAACATGCTAATCCAAATAAACATTATGTTAGATTGAGTCAACATGAAAAATTCACTAATTTTCTTGTAGCTGCAAGGGGAATATTGTTGACCAAGGTCTGCCCGGTGCCCGGGAGTTGAAACTCCCCATCTTTAATACCAAGGAGCACCAAAGTACCTCTGAGGGACATTCCTGGGGCCAATACCTGGAGTCTAAAAAGGTCCCCCTTTTGGATGGAAGTGGATATGCCACTTATGCACATCAACCCATCTGGGAAGACTACTGAAAATCTCTATAGGGCCGAGGTGTGATGTAGGTACATAGTGTGATGTAGCAAACCATGCTTCTAGCTTTGCAGGCTCATATCCGAGATACTGTTAGGGGTCCCTCAACCATGTCTGGGCAGCCAGGCCAGTCAGAAGTACTGAGTACATTAGGTAGCAGATAGAATCTTATAGCACAAAAAAGCAGATATTAAAGCATGTTTTATTCTCTTAATGAGCAAAAACTACATATTTCAAATAAAAAAACAAAATTTACACTTCTTAAAGGCAAACTCTTGCGTTCCCCAATAATAAAAATAAATAATAAATCTACGAGGGGTATCCAGAAAGTAGATTACGTTTTCGTCTGTTTCCGCTAGGGGCGGGGCTAGCGCGGCCATCTTGGGGTCAGAGCGTTGCGCAGCTCAGTCGGCATCTAGCCGTGCTAGTGAGAGGTTCGTGCTGTGCTCCGTTCAGATACTGTGACGGTTTGAAATGTCTGCGTTAATTGAAAATCCCGCGAGCTGCGAGGTGCGTGCAGTAATAAGGTTTCTGACTGCAAAAAACTGTAAACCGATAGAAATCTATCGGCAGCTTTGTGAAGTGTATGGGGACAACATTATCACTGAAGGTGGAGTGCGTCAGTGGGTCATCAGATTTAAAAATGGCCGAACCAATGTTCACGACGAAGATCGAAGTGGGAGACCCAGCATAGTGACTGCCGAACTTGTCGAAAAAGTCGATACTAAAGTCCGTGAAAATCGAAGGTTCACAATAACGGAACTTTCTTTGAGTTTTCCACAAATTTCGCGAAGTTTGTTGCACGAAATCATCAGCGAAAAGCTTGGTTACCACAAGTTTTGTGCAAGATGGATTCCAAAAATCTTGACAGAGGACCACAAAAATCAGCGAATGGCTGCAGCGTTGAACTTTTTGGACGTTTACCATAAGGATGGTGACTCTTTACTCGATCGCATCGTTACTGGTGACGAAACATGGGTGAAACACGTGAACTGTGAAACGAAATTGCAATCAATGCAGTGGGGGCACACAAGTTCTCCCCAAAAACCCAAGAAATGCATGCAAACAATGTCGGCAAGGAAGATGATGGCGACTGTTTTTTGGGACAGAAAAGGTGTGATTTTTGGTGGACTTCCTGGAAAGAGGCACTACAATAAACTCTGGTACAGGGTTTATGTCGAATCGTATTGATGGATGACGAATTATGCCCCTCGTTGAGGTGACCATTTGGAACAGGGTTGAAGTGGTTTGGGTAGATTCCCAACGTCAATGGGTGATGGAGTAATTATATCCCTCGATGTGGCGACATTTTGGTGGATGGAATAGATGGTTCTTGAAGTCCCAGCTTACCTCGGCGTGGCTTCAGTCGGTTGAGCAAGATATCTTCTTTTACAGGGGTGGTACGGCGGAAGGAAATTTTACGTAAAATGAGTAATCATTTTTCTCTGTATTAAATAATGTAGAAACTTTTATTTCCTTACTTCAATCAACACCAGTTCGAACAAAATGTATGATACAACATTTATAACACTATTCTTACACAAGATTCACTTGATGTGACGCGTTTATATCTGGATGCGTGCAAGAATCAAAAGTTTTATACGGTTGTTCACTACCGTGTATAATAATTAAATTGTGTGTCTTCTAGCGATGATATTTAATGTAAAGATTATCTAGTTATACTCGATGATTGTTATGAGAATAGACTTATATTCTTCCGCACACAACGGCGTTTAAGAAGAGAATTTTACATCCGTTCACGGTGACTGTTAGGAGAAGAATAACCAGTTCATCTTCTTCTACACATTAGCATTTCGCTAATAGTTCGACCCCCCTAGAGGAATATTGAATATCCTCCATGGCAACGTAAAATCTTTTATATCTGATTGGTCCACGTTTTACGATATACGCGTCATACCAATCCCAAATAAGTTTGTTATTCAACACTTTTCTGACGTCATTTCCACTTACATAGCTTCTCTGTGCATGACTCACTCTACTTAACCTCACATAATACAATATTTGAAACTCTTTGGGGACAACATAAAATAACTGTTTCAACTCTCAAAGGTATTGCCAAACTCTCCAAAAACTCAGAAGAGCCATTCAAAACAAGCGCAGAGGAATGTTGAGCTCTAAGATCTTGTTGATTTACCCGGCCCCACACGGCAAATGTCACTCGTGAAGTTCTTGAATCTTTTAAGTGGGAGTTGTTTCCTCATCCGCCGTACAGTCCCGACCTGGCACCGAGCGACTTCCACCTATTCCCAGCAATGAAGAAGTGGTTGGCTATGCAGCGTTTTGATGACGACGCACAGCTGCAAGAAGAGGTAACGAAGTGGTTGAAGGCGCAGGCGGCCGAATTTTTCGACGAAGGAATTTCCAAGCTCGTACATTGCTACGATAAATGCCTTAATTTGAATGGTGACTATGTCGAAAAGTAGTATTTGAGTGTGGCTTTCATCTGTATATAATAAAATTTGTTTCCTATACTTTGTTTACTTTTTATTCCAAAACGCAATCTACTTTCTGGATAGCCCTCGTATTAAGAGAGACAACAGAATAAAATTTTTAGGTGTACATTTTAATGAAGCCATGACTTAAAATGCACGTGGAAGAAGCGGTTGCAAAGACATTTAAAGTAATGAATAAACTCATAAGAATAACTTTGAATAATGGGAAAATACCGTACAGGGTAATAAAGATTTATAACAATGCAATTTTAGCTTCTATAGTGGGGTATTGTATTGTATTGTATTTATTTCATCCTTTGGCACATAATACATATGTTATAGGACACGTCAGTTCAAGATACAAAGATAAATATAAAAAGTTACATAAGACTAAAAACTGTAACAGATACAAGATCCAACAAAAGTCTAAAGTAGAAAAAGCAAATAAATATAAACTATATAAAGACCATAGAGAAATGCTATATAAAAGTAATTGTTCACAAATGTGAAGTTTACTCTACTTCATAATTTAATTCAATTTAATTCAATTCAATTTATTTTGTCCTTTTGATTGATATCAGACACGTCATAGTATAAAAATTACATTAATGTCCACTGTCATTATTTACAATCACTTAAAACTGATTAACATTTAAAAACTCTTTTACAGAATAAAAGGAATGTTGCAGTAAAGAGTTTTACTCCCTTTTTAAAATGTATAAGGCTCTTCATTTGTTTAATATTTTCTGGTAGCCTGTTGTATAATCTTATACCTTTATTAACAGCACTAGACCTGAAGATTTCCATTCTACAACTTTGAATGTGAAAGTCATCTTTCTGGCATGTATTGTATTTGTGAATATCGGCATTTTTGTAATTTTGTATTTGTAGTTTATCTTTTTTTACATGGATCACTAATTCCAAAATATACATACATGCTAGAGGTAATATTTGATGTTTTTCTAAATAATGGCCTGCAAGATGTTCTGTTATCCGCCCCACTTAGTATCCTTATCGCTCTTTTTTGAAGTTTAAAGACTATCTGCCTTTCTCCTCCAGAACACTATCCCATATTGTAACTGATTGTGAAAGTAACCATAATATATATTTCTCAATGCTGCTAAATTTATTAAGCTTTTCAAATGTTTAAGTAAATAACAAATGGAACTCAGTTTATTTATTAAATGTTGAATATGTGTGGTCCATTTCATGTTCTCATTCATATGTAATCCCAAACATTTTGTTTCATTATTGTAGCTAATGGCTGTTTTATCAAATACTATTGGACGTTTGACCACATTTCTATTTTGGCAAGTATGGAATGAAATGGCAATAGTCTTATCCTTATTTATAATTAGTTCATTCGTCTGAAACCATGTGTGCAGTTTACATAGAGTATCATTGAGTTTGGTCTGTACGCTTTCTTGATTGTTTCCTTTTATTAGGATGTTAGTGTCATCTGCAAATAAAATAACATCTGTGGAATTAATGGCAGTTGGCAAATCATTTATGTACAACGAAAATAACAAGGGGCCCAGGACTGATCCTTGTGGAACTCCTCGCCTAACTTCTCTCACTTTGGATTGACCTGTATTTAATTTTCCTTTGTTTTCAAACTGAAGTTCTACAAACTGTTTTCTATCGCTTAAATAGGATTTAACCCAATTATTCATAATACCCCTAAAACCATATTTATTTAATTTCCTGAGTAGTATTTCATGATCTAAAACATTGTATGCTTTCGTTAAGTCTAAAAATAGCCCCACAACTACTAATTTTTTATCAACAGCTTCTTGAATTTTATTTATTAAACTGTCCATGGCTGTTAAGGTAGATCTGTATGGTGCTAGCTGTAGGGGGAAAGAGTACACTTAGCAGTTTGTAAAACACTATTAAGAAGTATGCAGAGGAAAGCTCTAATTAGACTAACAAGAGCATTTTCCACCACTCCTACTGATGCCCTGCTCGTTATTTTAGGTGTTTTACCAATAGACCTAGAGATAAGAAAGAGCTGTGCGTTATTGGCTACGTAAAGGCAACAATTTAAGAGCCTCTCAATTAGCGGGGTTTAGGATCAAAGATGAATTAGAACTAAATGAAAAAGTAATAGAAACCTGGCAGGATGAATGGGATACCAGTGAAAAAGGTAGGCGGACTTACTCATTTTTACCCGATATTAAAGAAAGATTATTAATGAGATATTTACAGCCAACACATGGTCTACTCCAATATTTGTCAGGTTATGGTCCGTACCCCGAGTACTTACATCGGTTCGGTCAAAGAGACAGTAATTTATGTGCATGTGGACAAGTAGGTACTCCTGAACATAGTATATGGAAATGCGAAAATACTTTACTATTAAGAGTTGAATATGGTAAATACATCCAGAACAATATGATAAATGAAATAATTAGAGAAAAGAAATTATATTAGTTAAATAAAATAACAAAATTTTCTAAAGATAAATATAAAGAATTTTATAGGCTCTAAATGGGCAGCATTTTATTGCAATTTTTATTCCCTCATGTTTTAACTAATATATTATATTATGAATTCCTCATAGTTCTTTTAAACTTTTATTTATTTTATTAACTAAGAAACTGTTATACCTATTTCTGCATGGGCTTGTAAATTTATTGTAAAACTTGCATGTACTTTTTTATTTTAAATATACAAAAATGCAGTTATTTACTCTGCATGCAAGTTATAATTATTAAACACTCCTAAATTGTTATTAGTATTAAATGTTAATTATTGTAAATTATTAATGTATTTAAATAATTATTGGCTATGGGACTCGGTCATATCAGATACCGAGTCAAAAGAGATAGGAGCCCTCTAGTCTGCGGTCACACAGGCTAGAGGGCTTTTCTTGTTAAAAATTTTTTTTTATATTAAATACATTTTTATGGAGTTGGCCATTTTTTAGATATTCCTCATAATTGATTGAAATTTTGGGAGAAACTTTCTTTTGTGCGACACAAGAATATTTTTTAAGTCCAAAGGTGCACGTATATGCATGCGCAAAAAACAACCTGCAGTTCTCACATTGCAGCCAACATGAGAATGATATGCATCACTTGTAGCCAACCTCTGCAAAAATGCCTCAGACATCTGTCCTACACCGGTGCAAAAAGACATGGATGCAAATAGCACAGGTCAGTTTTGGAAAATACTGACCATGTATTCTCTCAGGTTTTATTGCTTTACAAAAGTAAGCTTGCTGTCCAGCAAAAGTGCGTATTGTACTGTTAAAAGTGAAGGCTGTTTGTTCTATGCCTTCTTCAAATATTTAAGATTCGTTCAGTACGTTGTTGATCAGTAAAATGTATGAGCTCACAGACTGTATCGGACTGGTTACAGGCTGTATCGGACTGGTTCGGCTTATGCCGCAAAGTGTGCATGATGTCAAATGACACTAAGTATATTGCAAGGGGGAAAATTGGCAGTGCTAGTGACGTCGTTCAAATCGAAAAGTGCAAAATAGGACGACGCAAGTTTCATCATGGGCGCGTCGTAGAGGGCAACTGGATCCTGGGAATGATCGACGTGGAAACGAATGAGGTACGAATGAAGGTATGCTCCAACAACAGAAAGGATGCAAATATACTCTACAGTATAATTGGTATCTGCCTCACGTTCAAGAGCTCCCGAGTTCGAATCTCAGTCAGGGTGGGTTACCTGGATAAGGTTTTCTCCAGGGTTTTCCCTTATCCTTCAAGACGAATGTTGTGTAACTAAGTTCCATGGACCCTGGGCCTATTTCAGTATCATTTCACCCAATTCATCCACCGTCCGATATGACTTAACGTTGGAGGATGTAAATTACAAAAAACAGTATAATTGCAGAGTACGTAGGGTTCAGCAGCACCATTCACATAAATGCCTAGTGGCAGTACTATCGGATTGATGGCTGGAGGGTTTGCTGTGCACCTCGCAGTGAATCACACAAATACAGAGTCACACTGGTGAGGACTACAGCATCGTCTCGCGGTATTCATAAAGACAGTTGGATGCTCACATTTCTGAGTATTTGTGGTATAACGACTGCAAAAACCGGTCAGCAAATAGTGTAATTTAGGGACAAGTAAGATTTTGCAGCATTGCGTTCAGTGGAGAAATACGGATAGTTTGGCTGCAATGAATTCTTCAATACGGCTACATATGCAGTAAGTAAATTGTCACCCAATTATCGGAAGGCACGACCAACTGACAGCTGAGTGGGGTACAGGAGGCATTCAGGCCATGCCTACCCATTTATGTTGTGGCACTAACTGAGGGGATGGTTAGGAAAGTATCACGGGCACTGTACTGTCTCTTTCCCCTCCCCCTGACGTCTGGAACAGTCTGGATGATGTTCCGAGCCGCAAAGCTTCCAGAAACAGCGATCTTCCTATATAAGGGCTGCAGTGGACGAATCAGTTCAGCTCTTGGCAAGCAGCCATGAAGAGCACAGTGCTAGCAAATGGACTGGAAGACTGCGTATGTGTATCAGAGGAGTTGTACGTAATTGTGAGTGTGGAGTGGACCTGTGACAGACGAACTGGTGGATTGTAACTGTGTGCACTATGTAATTTTATGCAATCGTCAAGTGTTCCAACTGTAATTCGGTGGAAATAAAGAACATTTTGAGTTTGTGCAATTGGACTTTTAATTTCACAAACCCACAAAGTCACAAAATAAACAATTAATAACATTAAAAGCACGCCCTCCAGCATGAAATTGCATATATAAAGTAAAGACATTATATTAAAAATCATGTGTATAAAAACATCAAAAAGTGTGAAGGACTTAGAAAAGAAAAAAAAAATCGCATCACATATTAGAAAGAAGAGCCAAATTTTGAAATATTTATACTCTTTCAAATAGGAAGTAGCTTTTTTTCTGGTCATGCAAAGAGAATAGAATTTCAATGTTGTCATATAGAGACCAGCCCTTAAAATAGCCAGGAAAATAAGGAATAAGAAAACAACAACAAAGAGAAGAAAATGTTAAGGTTGCATAAGAGTCTACCAAGTTAATATGTACATAGTTTGTGTAATACATGTATATAGGAACAAATTTTATATAAAATGCTACATAAATTAAGGTGCCAAATAAATTAAATTCAAATGCAAAGTCCTTTTAACATTCAAACAGACACCTACCTGCAAACCAGCTTGTACCAGGAAAGCTCGTTCTTCTAATCTTGGCCTGAATTGGTTCTCCTACTGGATTTCTTTTAAATATGTTGTAAATATTATCAAGCTCTTGGTACGTGGGTTTAGGTTCTGCCAAAAGTCCTTTGGTATTTGGTGACCACGTGAACTGCGACCCTCTGTTGGGTGCCTTTAACATGAAATTGAAACATAGTTTCAGAAAAGGCAAGTTTGTTTCCTTCATTAGGCAATTTTTGTTAAAATTTTAGCATTCATATTACTAAATAACATTGAAAGAGATAAAGCAGTAGTCTACTATCTCTATCTTCTTATATCACATTTGATATACAGGATAGAGAACAAAGATTATATTCCAATATGTAAGGACTATGATACAACGAAGCACAAAATTAATATAAGTTTGAGTCGAACTAGTGCTCCATGCTCCACTTATTGCTAGTATTTACCTAGAACGCGTTTTGTTAGGATCTTCCTATCATCAGCTGTTTGTGTACTAATGGATGGTGATAGGTGCATCTCTGTCGGTGTCTTGATGAACTTGAAGATTGGGTTTTCTTCAAAGGTAGCATCGAAATTAAACAAGTTTCTTTCATATTTCTTTATGAAGATTTTTTCCCACGTGGTTAATGCAGCTGGACCCTGGACACTTTGTGTGTCGTTCTATATCATGATTTTCCTTCCAAAAATGGTACGTAACTGCCGATTTTTCTATTTCTTTGTTCCTGATGTTCCTAAAATGCTCTTCAAGCCTAATGTTCAAGTTCCTTTTAGTTTTTCCAATGTAAAAGTTGTCACAGCCTTTGCAGTTTATCTGGTACACACCTGATTTTTTGTCTGTGGGTATCTCCTTTGTATTATGTGATTTCGAAAGGTGTTTTACACTAAATTTGTTCTGTGGGGCCAAAGTAATATTGTGCTCACAGTATAAACTTGAAAGAAGTGTTGGGACAGTGAAGCACAAATTAGCACAAAAGTGAATCGAGAAGATATTGACACATTGCTTCACTCACACTGTTTATTCACAGGACATGTTTCAAGAGCTTTTGCTCTTATCATCAGCTGGTACCCGACTAATGCAAATTTTAGTGGTTTCCTCTTTCTCCGTATCGTCGATAGATGGCGTGATGTACTTGTCAAAGATGTCCGGTGGTGGAGTTTCAAAATTCATGACTCTATGACGATTTTTGTTAATGAAGACTTTTTCCCATACGGAAAGGTCTATGGGGTGAGATCAAATGTGAAACTTGCCCTAAAATTTATATAGGAAAAACAAAAAGAAATGTTAACATCAGAACTAAAGAACATATAAGAAACATTAAAAATGGTGAAACAGAAAAATCAGCAGTGGCTTTTCATTTTTTTAATACTAGACCTGACATCAACTTGGAAACATCTCTAATAAAATACGTTAATCACCCCATAGACGTTTCCATACGGGAAAAAATCTTCATTAACAAAAATTGTCATAGTCATGAATTTTGAAACTCCACCACCGGACATCTTTGACAAGTACATCACACCATCTATTGACAATACGGAGAAAGAGGAAACCAAAACAATTTGCATTAGTCGAGTACCAGCTGATAAGAGAAAAAGCTCTTGAAACATGTCCTGTGAATAAACAGTGTGAGTGAAGCAATGTGTCAATATCTTCTCGATTCACTTTTGTGCTAATATTGTGCTGTTTGAAGACTTTTTAGAAAAGGTGTGTAGCTCTGGGATGATATGTAAATTTTCTGTATGAAGTTTCATTGCTGATTGGGAAAGGAGTAGTTAATTCTTTGCATCTTTGTTGTCTTTTGAATTTATCAATTTTCTTTTTGACCAATTCAGCCATGAAATATGAAAGAAAATTGTTTAATTTCGACACTAACTTTGAAGAAAACCCAAACTTAAAGTTCATCAAGATACCGACAGAGACTCACCTATCACCTCCAAGGAGTTCACCAAACCAACACCCATTAGTCGACAACAGCTGATGATGTTAGGAAGATCGTAACAAAATGTGTTCTAGAGTACTATAATCTAATTAGTCCAGTCTGGTTCATAAGGTTACGAGTTCAAACCTGCTGAAGGCATAAAAATCCTTCAAAAGCAAGTAAAGCTAGCAGCCTCGTTCTTTTGTTTTTCCTTTGCAATTTTTATCTATAATTTTTGTTCGTTTCTTCTATATACGTTAGATATGAATTATTGCATGCAATTACATTTCATAACAAACACTATAACTGGACTTATGTCTATTAAGTTCATTATAAATGCACAAACAAATAAATAAAGTATATATGAAAACAAATGTTTTTAATTCCAGGGTAATTTTTAGAGTAACTGAACAATATTTTTATATACTCACCTCATAAGATCTTTGGTATGTGTGTTGTCCACTAATGCCACTAATGCAGCTCATTTTGCGGTAAGCTTGCAAAATGTCCGGTGACAAAGCTGTGATTGTTGGATGTAACTCTTGACCGTATTTTGCTGCAAATCTACAAATAAAGTTGCAGTCAGAAATTAGCTCTTCATTGCTTAATTTATGTAATGTTATATGTTCCACTATAAATGTATTCTTTTTTAAGCATCTGGCATAACAGCTGCAGATTTTATTCTCTCTCTCTTTTTTTTTTTTTATTTTTTTTTATTTTTTTTTTTTTTTTTTTTAATAAGTTAAGCAAAGCAAGAGTTTTTGATGACAAATTATCAGATGTCAGATACAGACCATGATTCCTTAGATCGCAATTCACAGAAACAGAAAAAAACTCATCTTTCAAAGCACCATGAACATATAAACTGAAGTCATGCTTTTATGACCCTTCTCTCTTACTAATTCTTTTTTCTTATTGTTCTCTATAAAAAAGTTAATACTAAAATGAAAGATAAGAGTCAACTTGAAAAATTCAATGCCGTGGCCAAGATTTGAACCACGGATCTCCCGGTTTTCGTCCAGTCGCTCTAACCCATTGAGCTACCATGGCCAACGTGCCATCATGACATTAAATTCTCCATTTGATTCGTACATTTTCCTGGTAAACCACTAAGGGCTCTCGCATTCGAGATACACCGTTTGTGGCAACTTACTATCATAAGTACTTGAGTCCCAGGCTTCATCATTTAATGCTTATTATTTTAGTTAATTGATGGAAATTTATCATTTCTTCATACTAGCCATATATAGGCTAACAGTAGTGTGAGAGGTAACTGCATGCTGGTAAATCACTCCATTACAGTCAAAAAAATGTGATAACCATCACTTTTCCTGCAGATGGAACAACTTTTGCCTTTTCTGGTGTTGGAGAACCTGGCAAATTCCACACTGTGCTGGCTTGTTTTTCTTCAGGATCATAATGATACAGCCAAGACTCAACACCGGTGATAATCGATTTAAAAAATGCATCCCCTCCATCAGCTAAGAGACGCAGCAACTCACGGCTTGTCTCCATTCACACAGCCTTTTGTTCAGGAGTCAACAGAGTGGCCCCCAATGAGCACAAACTCGGCTCATATGGAGATGGTTGTGCCAAAACACCAGGTCCAGCTTGCTGAACACTGACATGTCTGCCTTCTTTGAAGTCCTTGAAGCACCTAAACACTGTTGCATGAGGTAGTGCATCTTCACTGTATGCTTGCTTCAGCTTTTCCTAAGTTTCGATGGCTGTATGGTTTAAATGAAAAAAATTTGACTGTGCTGTATTGCTCCTCTCGTGTCACCTCCATTGTCTGGTATGTGAAATGCATGTAGGGTATACGAAATAGAGCATTACTACCAACCTACCAATATGAGAGTGCTGCCGCCTACTGACATACATAAAAACCCACATTTTCAAATATTTATGTTACAGATACGAAACTAACACAGAAGCTACAGGAAAAAATCAGTCTGAGTCTTTGTTGGTCAGCTCTCGTAGCCTATTGGTCTACTGTGAAGCTGGTACTTCTAGAAGCAGGACACCTCTAGCCAATATTCAGGACCTTATAGTGTCCGAGTCTAGACGGTTAAAGTGCTCGTAATTTCATGCTCATTCATGATTTCATGTTCATTTCACCAATAACAAGCAATTTAGTACGAAAATCTGTAGAGATTTCTGACAAATACGAGGGCTATCCAGAAAGTAGATTACGTTTTGGAATAAAAAGTAAACAAAGTATAGGAAACAAATTTTATTATATACAGATGAAAGCCACACTCAAATACTACTTTTCGACATAGTCACCATTCAAATTAAGGCATTTATCGTAGCGATGTACGAGCTTGGAAATTCCTTCGTCGAAAAATTCGGCCGCCTGCGCCTTCAACCACTTCGTTACCTCTTCTTGCAGCTGTGCGTCATCATCAAAACGCTGCATAGCCAGCCACTTCTTCATTGCTGGGAATAGGTGGAAGTCGCTCGGTGCCAGGTCGGGACTGTACAGCGGATGAGGAAACAACTCCCACTTAAAAGATTCAAGAACTTCACGAGTGACATTTGCTGTGTGGGGCCGGGCGTTGTCGTGAATCAACAAGATCTTAGAGCTCAACATTCCTCTGCGCTTGTTTTGAATGGCTCTTCTGAGTTTTTGGAGAGTTTGGCAATACCTTTGAGAGTTTATTGTAGTGCCTCTTTCCAGGAAGTCCACCAAAAATCACACCTTTTCTGTCCCAAAAAACAGTCGCCATCATCTTCCTTGCCGACATTGTTTGCATGCATTTCTTGGGTTTTTGGGGAGAACTTGTGTGCCCCCACTGCATTGATTGCAATTTCGTTTCACAGTTCAAGTGTTTCACCCATGTTTCGTCACCAGTAACGATGCGATCGAGTAAAGAGTCACCATCCTTATGGTAAACGTCCAAAAAGTTCAACGCTGCAGCCATTCGCTGATTTTTGTGGTCCTCTGTCAAGATTTTTGGAATCCATCTTGCACAAAACTTGTGGTAACCAAGCTTTTCGCTGATGATTTCGTGCAACAAACTTCGCGAAATTTGTGGAAAACTCAAAGAAAGTTCCGTTATTGTGAACCTTCGATTTTCACGGACTTTAGCATCGACTTTTTCGACAAGTTCGGCAGTCACTATGCTGGGTCTCCCACTTCGATCTTCGTCGTGAACATTGGTTCGGCCATTTTTAAATCTGATGACCCACTGACGCACTCCACCTTCAGTGATAATGTTGTCCCCATTCACTTCACAAAGCTGCCGATAGATTTCTATCAGTTTACAGTTTTTTGCAGTCAGAAACCTTATTACTGCACGCACCTCGCAGCTCGCGGGATTTTCAATTAATGCAGACATTTCAAACCGTCACAGTATCTGAACGAGCACAACACAAACCTCTCACTAGCACGGCTAGATGCCGACTGAGCTGCGCAACGCTCTGACCCCAAGATGGCCGCGCTAGCCCCGCCCCTAGCGGAAACAGACGAAAACGTAATCTACTTTCTGGATAGCCCTCGTAATTTCAAGAAGGTATATGATGTATACTGCAACTCTAAAGAATATTCAACAAAGTGGCATGTTAGGTTAGTGACTCATGTTTAAACTAGTTTTTGTTAAAACAAGCTGTAATTATTAAAGAAAAATCTGTCAATAAGTATTTTTCAACTTGTGATAAATATAGTCTCAATCTTTAATGCTTAAAAAATAAATAAATTTAACTTTTTATCACCTAGAAGTCTGTTTGCCAGTAATCAAAATAACTCGAAGTAAAATCTAGACAAAAACAGAATGGGAGTTGTATAATCTAACTCCTGTCTAAAAGTGATAAAGCAAATTTGAATTAAGAGTTCAGTAAAAGTAAAATATGAAGTCTTATATCGAGATTTAACTGTATTGGAACAGCACAGTGTAGAGAAACAATTATTAATTTATAGATGAGTCGTATTTATTACACATCTGCTTCACTTTCGTACCTATTTTGAGGACATGTTTCGCAAATCATCGTTTGCATCTTCGGCTCTTATGCGACTAAAGCTTGATCCAGTGGTGTGGGTAATTCTGCTATGTTGTTATTCTGATTAAAAAAAAAATCATATTTTAGAAATATTAAACAAGCTTACATCAATAAATCAGCTGTGGCTTATCATATTTCCTCATTTAAATTAGAAATAAATCATGCAAAGCGAGGAAACTTAAACCAGCAGAGGAGGAATCGAGATGAGGTTTCAAAGCGCAAACTTCTACACCATTTGTCTGGTAACATGGGAGAGAGGAGTGCCATGGTAGAAGACAATACCCTGGCATTCGTTATTTTATTTTTTTTTAATTAATTTTTTAGCAGAATTACCCACACCACTGGATCAAGCTTTAGTCGCATAAGAGCCGAAGATGTAAATGATGATTTGCGAAACATGTCCTCAAAATAGGTACCTAAGTGAAGCCGATGTGTAATAAATACGACTCATCTATAAATTAATAATGAAGTCTTATGTTTATGTAACTTACTTCTTTTGCAGTTCTTCTGCATCTCCTGCATGGAATGTTTTGTTATAATCTCTGGCAATTCTAACATCATGCTTCCAGAACTGCTGTTCATCCTTTGATGTACGAGGTGCCACTTCTTTTACCTGCATAAAAGTTCATTTTTTTTAAAGAAATATAATATGTATTTACAAACCTGCAATTAATGAGCTACACCAAAATAATTTTGGAGAGCGTAGAAAATCTTAAGCAATTTGAGATGATGCATGCTAAACAATTGCTACTACAACCAATGTCTAGTTGATAATGGAGCTGTGTTGTGTTATTAATCAAGTAATTTTCTACTTTAAGGTAAGTAAGTAAGTAATCTAAGTAAGTAATCTTTACTTCCATTTCAATTGCAAATTATTATACATTTACATACTTATTGCTACACTGAGTTGCTGGTTACCCTTGGGCCCAATAGATTCAAACTCTGAGGTTGTCGAGCTAATGGGTCCCTAATGGCAACTTATCTAAAGTAACCCAATAGACCACGGCCCACAAGCCCGGTAAATATTGTATCTAGTATTGACACCGGCCGTGAAAGCCTTAGAACTTTGATAACTTCATCTTCATTTTCGTCATATTTACTTATCTTCCTCAACCATTTGGCTCTTACGTTGCCCAAAAAGTTCCCAATTTCAATTAAATGTTTCCTGGTTTTTACACTCATTAACTTCATTGCTTGAATTTCTTTTGGTAGCCTTGCCCATTCTTCTTTACCTATCTTCTCCCTAAGCAACCTAGTTTCTTCACATTCTAAAAGCAAATGCCATTCTTTATCCCTTTGGTGACACAATGGGCATTTCTCCAGATCCCTCCCTTTTCCCAAACCCTTCAGTTTTACCACCCCTGTTCTGGCCCATGCAGAGCCTTCTCTTGCTGCTTTATCACAAATATCAATGCATCTTTCCCTGTTCCACATCACTTTCATCTCTCTATAAATTTCCAGTGAGCTTTTCAAGTTGAAGCTTCCTAACATTTCTTGTCATTCAATATCTTCCGCTCATAACCTAAGTTCTTTCCAAAATCCACTTTGCAATAATTCCCTGTTTTCCCACATGTCACCCAACCCTATTTTTAACATCATTTCCTTTATCTTATTTAGCCATGAATATTTCTGATTTAGTCTTTCCTGTACTATCAAGCATTGACGCAGAAAATTCTGCTCATCTAAACTCCTAATTCTCGCCCAATATTTTAACACCCTTTCCACCATTATCCCTCTAGTACCCAGTCTTCCCAATTTTGCTTGCGCCACACCATTTGGTGAAGCTCGTGGTAAGCACAAAACTTGTTTGCAAAAGTTACTATGTATCACATTTATATTTGCACCCCTCTCCTCAAAACCCCATATCTCTACCCCATAGAGCATTTTTGCTTCTACTACGGCTGTTTAAATTCTCTCCAGCTGTTTTATTTGCATTCCTGATAATTTATCTAGTCATGCTTTAATAGCTTTTAATGCAATTTTACCTTTTGCCATTGCCATTCTCTTCTGCTCTTTCCAACCTTCCTTACTGCTTACTCGTATTCCTACATAATTAAATGTATTGAGCACCTCAATTTCTCTTCCTTGCCAGTACCATTTCTCCTCTTTTCTTAGCTTGTTGCCTTTCTTAAATCTTTAAGGTGAATAAGTAAGCAATGGCATTTTATATTTGGAATGAAAACCATAACTTTGACCCAAATCCAAGAGTATTAAAAGGTGTGATAAACTATAACAAACTGATAACATGAGGAAACCTAAGATCTGAAGCTTTCCTGGCAATGAATATATTCAAGATATTCTCGGGAAACAAGCCAGGTGAAAAGACTATTAGAATTCGTTTCGGGAGCATACATCTCTCCCATCATCATGATACTTACAAAAAATGTTAAAAACTCTAAATAGATATAACACAAAATCAACAAAGACAAAACACTACCACACTTGCATCACTGAACAAAAGACTGTTTGCAATAAATTAAATGCCAGGTCAGGAGACGGCATGAGTGAGAAAACTAATTAGGTTAGAGAAACGTAACTATTTAATTTGATGATCAAGCTGTAGAGTTAGGTGCTTCTTAAGCTGATTGATTTCCATTTTAAAGGCCGGTTTCCAAGACGAGCTGAACTGAAATCCAGCATCATGATCGCTCCTCTCTGAGGAAATGGCCAAAGCCTCCTTAATTCTCCGCTCCCAGTAACTGTTGCATATTGCTAAGATGATCGTCTCCCAAAAGTTGCCTCTATGGTCCTTATCAAAACAATGTTCTCTCAGTCTAGACTTCTCAGGTTGCATTAAACGAATGCTCTGTTCATGTTCATTTATTCTGGCAGTGATGGCCCTTCCAGTTTGTCCTATATACGGCGTCCCACATTCACAGGTAATGCGGTACACTCCCATAACTTAGAAGTCCAGTTTATCTTTCACCGGTCTCACCAGATGTTTAATCTTCGGAGGTGGCTTGTGGATGGTCCTGATGTATTTGGTGAGAATTCTGCTGATTCTGCCAGATAGGTTGCCGGCAAACGGGATGCAGGTTGTCGCAGTAGTCTTATTCAATTCAATTCATTTTCATCCTTTTAATTACAATTTAAGGGACACGTCATAATATAAACTATTTACGTTATATACAATTAATCTTAGTTACATATTCCATATTTAAATTCTTCTACACTATAAAATGCCTTTTCAGTTAAGTACTTTTTTATGGTTTTCATCATTTCTTTTACTTGGCTTATGTTTTTTATTTCATTTGGTAATTTATTGAATAACTCCCTTCCTACCATTTCTACTGCTCGGTTATTCAGTGTTCCAATGTGTCAACCTTGTATATACTTTTCTCCACTTACAAGTTTTTTTTAATGAAGACTAGTTTCTGGGAACTTCTTCCCTATCGTCAGTTCTGTTGAGTCAATCACAGAACTGATGATAGGGAAGAAGTTCCCAGAAACTAGTCTTCATTAAAAACACTTGTAAGTGGAGAAAAGTATATCCAAGGTTCACTCATTTGCCTAATTTTAGTAACAATGGCACTCCACTTTCTGAAATACTTTTTATTTTATATACAACAGCTTGTTTATATATAGGCCATTTGTAATTTCTTAAGTGACTATTTCACCTATCTATTTATTCTAATTTTACTGCAAGTAAATGAATAGCTTAATCATAAGAACTATATGCATTAAAACTCACCCTTAAAACAATAATACCTGTTAAGAATATACAGGCAATGTTCAGCAATGTAAGACAAAGGCTTACAGCACCCAGTATGGCCAACTCAATTGCAGGTGTAGCGGAGTAGATTGGAGTATAGGTGTAGGTCGTTGCATTATGGTCATTATCCATTTGTACATGTTCCGACCACAGCATGTTGATACACGCGAGTGCCCACAGTAATCCCTGAAAAACAATTATACAAAGGCTAAAGCAGTAGTAATGTTGGTAGACTGGTAAAAAGAATTAAAAATTGTCTGCATGACTATTTTCCCTAAAAGCATTCCTCTAACTCTACGAACACCTTGCCCTGCCAATCTTCAGTTCTTTCTGGATTATCTTTCTGACAATAACAACCATTGTCATTACACTAGACATAATGCAGATTAAAATAAAAGTGAATCGACACATTGCTTCACTCTTCGAGACTCAGCTGAAGATGGGAGCAACAGTTCTTGAAACATATCCTGTGAAAAACAGTGTTAGTGAAGCAATGTGTCAATATCTTCTCAATTCACTTTTAGCTTGTGCTTCACTGTCTCTATGCTTCTTTCAAATTTTATCCTTTGAATAATGCAGTTTATTTTAGAGAAGGGTACATTAGAAAATATCAGAAAAATGTAAACATTCAAGGATTACTTCTGTTAAATAAATTACCTAACAACATTAAACAACTAACTGGCAACAAATTTAAAACAAGATTAAAATCCTTTCTTATTAACAGATGTTTATATGATCTAGATTTCTAAATATTTCTTGTTTTTGGCACTAACTTAGAGGATATCAGAAAATTATATGCAAATCTATTTGTAAATATGTATAAAAATTGGCATAATGACTGTCTAATATATAGACAAACTTTAATAAGCTTATATCTGTAAAGATGAAATACTTTTCATAAATATGTATATAAAAGTTGACAATTTGATAACGTCAAAAACTGTACCAGACTACTTACAATAATGCATTCATTCATCTACATTTTTGTTAATTCTGATTACCTCTGTTTTGCTAAAACCAAATAGAGGTACTAGCATAATCCACATAATTCAATTTTAAAATGTGGCTATTTAAATAATTAGAACTCAAAACCTTGCCATCTGTCTGTTTTTTATCTAGTTCTGTGCTATGTCCAAAGTTTTAAAATTCCAAAGTTTTTTTCTAGAAAATTCAAGATATACATTTCATATGCCATGAATATATCTTAAATGTACGGAATTTTTAATCAAAATCATAAGACTCATTTTGAGAAAATTAAAATTTTTGAAAGTTTTTCCATGTGAAGGGTAAAGTCTGATTTTTAAAAGAAGATAGACAACAGTTGTGAAGCAAAAGATAGAGGGTAAGAGGGGGAAGTCTGTTGCTATGGAAATGTAAACAAAGGTTGCCACATTCCTTACAGTTGTCAATCACCTATTCCTCAGGTCAGTTATCGCTAGTTGTGTATAGGAAACAAAGTTTGGTTGAGCATTCAGTTGCCTTGTGTGTTGTTAGCCTACTTTGTTAAAACACTATTAAAATACATTGTTATGGAAGCAAGACTTAGTGGCAGTAGGATAAGAGCTAGACCAGGATTCATGGCCCAAGACAAGTTAAGCTACCGGTCGGAGTGTTATATTGCACAGTCAAGCTAGAAAATTTGTCTGTTATCTTATGGTATTCTTTGAATGGGAAGAGGAAAATTTGCTCTTTTACAATGAATCGTTTATTCCTTTGAGACAAGTGAGAAAAGGACTGCCTGTGTCCTTTAAATAAGTGAGGTGACTGTTTGTAGAATGTCTAAAGAGAAGCGGTACAGGCAGGTCCAGCAGGAATTGTAACTCCTGGGAAACAAGGACTAAGGGCATCTCCATAGTTTTCAATTAGATGTCATTATAAGTGAGATCTATGACTGTTACACCCAAAAAGAGCATCGTACTACATGTAAGCCTGCTTCTTCTCAAAGAAGCAGAGGTATATGAAGGATTATTTTTTTTTTTTAGAATCGGGTCACTCAGGTTTACCTGAGTGGGGGTGTTTTCACCACAGCACCTAGCCGCTTAGTGTGACTTTATCTGGGTGGTATAGAAGAATGTTGTTTGTCTCAAGCGTTTGTGTCTGGGCATAGGTTTCTCTCATCTGCTGGGTTTAAGCCGCTCAGGCTGCCGCCTGTGGTATGTATTCCCAAGGCTGTCTTCACCTGGTCTCCCCACTTGAAGGCAGCACGATGTGAAGAGTAGAGATTCTAGACCCATCTCTAGTTCTGAGGTTTTTGGAAAGATGGAGAGAAATACTCATAGGCTAATAGCCCATTGCATCCTTCGGGAGTCGTGTATCTCCTCCTCCTGCGAGGAGCTCTGTGGTCATACCGACCCAGAGAGCTGACCAGCTGGTTGGGATGGGCAGAAATTTTGTTGTGGAGTGTTCGAGATCTCTCTCTTACCATATCCACTATGTATGGGATTTGGGAATATGTTGTTGTTGTTTTCAACTGCTAGGCTTTGGCAATGAAGCCATTAGCTCTCTTGCTCTCCAATATTTCTGTGTAGTGGGTCCGGCAGGTAGGACTTCACAGGTTAAAAGATGTTCTTCAGTCATTTCCTCTTCTTTGTTGCACAGAGGACAATTTGGACTTGTATAAATTCCTATTCTGTGTAAGTGTTTGGCCAAATAATCATGCTCCATAAGTAATCTAAAATTTGCTACTGCAGCTTTACATGGGATTTCTGGAATAATTTCTAGATTTTTAATTAAAACGTTCCATTTTTTATCTTTGGCTTTGTGAGATACTGATTGGTTTTGTTTGTTTTTATATTTGCTTTTGATTAATATTTTTATGGATGTAAAGGGTAAGCTTTTACTTTTGTTCTGAATTAAATTTGCACCTTTTTTGGCAAGAAAATCAGCTGATTCATTTCCAGCAATTCCACAATATGCAGGTATCCACTGTAATATAATTGTTTTCTGTAGTTTTTGAAGTTGTTGGATCATTTTGTGACATTCTTTAATTTGGATTGACCTCATTTTATATGAACTTATTGCACATAATGCTGCTTTAGAATCAGAAAGTATGACAGCATTTTTGAATTTATCTATTCTGTATAGAAGGTGTTGGAGTGAAATATGAATAGCCGTTACTTCTGCATAAAAATTTGTTGTGTGGTATCCTGCTGGTTGATAGAATGAGAACAGTGCACACTTAATTCCTGCTCCTGAGTTGTTGTCCAAGTTAGATCCATCTGTGTAGATATGTAACCATTCTTCAGGTGGGTATCTATTGTTCACAGTTTCTAATGCTAGTGCTTTTATTACAGGTTTGGAAGTTTCAGATTTTGTAACTATTTGTTCTAAATCTAATTGAATATTAATTGGTTCAAAAGTCAGTGGGTTTTCTTTGATTAAAATGTTTTGTTTAGAATTAGGAAGATTCAGATCTGTTTTTAGTTCCGTAACTTTGTGTAGGAAACTTGTTTGTGTTTTCATCTTGATTGGTTGTAGTAATCTTTGGGAATATTCATGTAGGATATGAGATGGGAATCTGTGTCCAGTATCATAGATCATCCTTAATGCCTGGTTCTGCACGATCTGCAGTCTGCGGATGGTGGTCGGAGCTGCCAATCCCCAGATCTCGCACCCGTACAGAATCATGGGCAGAATAATCACCCAATACAGACGCAGTTTAAGGTGTGTGGGCATCTTTGATTTGAATATGGGGAATAACTGCCTGAGTGCAGTACGTCCTAGTCCAGCCTTGGCCCTGACATGGGGAGTGAAGTTTAGCCCGCGATCAAGCAGGACACCCAGGTATTTGGCCGAGGTAACCCATGGATACCCTTAGCTCTTTGCACAAAGTTCTTAAAACTAAAGAAAATATGGACAACAATGTTAACAAAAGCTAAAACCAAGGATTCCACCCGCACTAATCAGACGTCAGCAGGACAAAGCACTGCCCACTCTCAGATCCACCCAATCCAATCACAGGTAGATCTCCAGCCAGCCTCTGGTACATATACTGCGACCCAAAGAGCAAAAAGCACAGTCGCTGTTGAGACTTCCACCAGGACACTCCGATCACACTGCCACTGAAGATGTCTACAACAGATGCAGACGAAACGTCCGGCAGGATGAAGGAGCCCAGTAGACCACGGCCCACAAGCCCGGTTAATATTTTATCTTATAAAGTTCTTAAAGATCTGGGAATTGAGTTGAAAAAATAACAGAAAATTCATACTTGAAAGATTGTAGCGCTAAGGGCGCCAATGGAAATGCTGAATAAGAACTTGCATGAAATAGTGTGGCCGGATGAAACCTGGGTAAATACTGGCCACATTATGTCAAAGGGCTGGACTGACAGCATATTTGGAAGTACCACAAAATGATCTATAGGAAAAAGTGGCCGCATTATTACTGTTCATGCCAGTATGTCACATGGTTTTGTTGATGATGCTTTCCTGCTCTTCAGATCAAAAACAGCTGAGAACTATCACGAAGACATGGACTATGACCATGAACTCTTGTGGGGCAAACCAGCACCGCTAATGTTATCATTTCAACTGACAGTCATTAATAAATTTTTAAAAAATACTCACACTTGTGAAGATGCTACAATGCAGTGAACGTGTATTGAGAACAACTTCATTTTGTCCTTCAAGTAAGCTAATACAGATTAAATGTGCACGTTTTTTGCAGAGGTCAGATAAACTCAAATGATTTATATGTTTTGAGTATTGAGAGGGTTAAGAGAGGAATTTACATAACTTGCTATCTGCTAGATAGTCAACATGAAAAACTCAATGCCATGGCCGGGACTGGAACCACAGATGATCTGCTATCTGCTTCTCTAAAATATTTCAGCTCCCTGTGGAGACGAAGATGACCTTCACAATCTTCTTTTAAAAATCAGACTATAGTTTGGGGTTGTGGATTTTATTAAAAGTGATTTAATATTGCATTGTATTCCAGTTCTGGTTATGTTTGAAGTTTAAAATCTCTAGCTTCTGAAAGTTAAATTAAAATAAATTGCAATACCAAAGAGACAGGACAACAAAGCAAAATAATAAAAAGTATTAAAAATGGCTTGTGTATACATACTGCATTCACAGCAGGTGGTAAAAGTGATGCTGATATGGCTACTCCTACAAGTGAAGCTGTGTTGTCACCCAAGATTGCTAAAGCAACTGCAGCCCCAGAGGGTAATGCAATTAGGACTCCAACCCATAACGATCTGACTTGTCCTCTGCAACAGAAAGAAAAGAATTACATTTTATCAAATGAGGCTGTGGATATCAGAAAAAATGAACTGAATGCTACATTAGTAGGAGTAAATTTTAATAAATTTCTATTAAACATTTTGAAAATTTTCTTTCGCATACAAGACGAGTCATTTGAAACAAAAATCAGAATTGAAAAACAACTTTCACAGGTATGAACGTAAGGGATGGGCTAAGTAGATGATCCAAGGCCTTTCAAAAAGTAATGCCATCACGAATTTTGACATTAACTTGGTGCTATTTTAATCGGAAACCCTATATTTTTCACACAGTTGATAACATGGAAAATAAAATTAAGAATGGATTTGTTCCACTGCAATAGGTCAATTGCATCTCAAGAAACTAATGGAACGTAATGCCCAAGATAAACAGTGCAGTTGAACTTCAGAATCCATAAATGATGTGCATTTCAATGTTAGTTTCAAGTGCAAACTTTACATTGAAGTTACTTGCAAGGTGACTATTACAATGCAACAAAAGCTGCACTTAAGATTTTGGCACAACAGCCCCTACTGGGCCAAAGCCTTCCAACCCGATTGCCGACCTCATGCCCACATACGCAGAGGTGAGCAATCATTCAACCAATACGGGGAGGAGATGTGGTCAACATCTCAGCATCCCTAGCAGGAAAGTTGGTTCCTATACCAGGGTTCGCTATCTAGCATAGCTCCTAAAATTCCTCACTATGCTGAGTGGGCACTGGTCCTTCACCCAGAACTAAAAATCTGATCCCCTGTGGGTTGGCATCGAACCCGGGCGCATTCTGGGCACAGAGAACCAAAGCATAGTACAAGTAACAGTAGGTGAAGACAAGGAATTTCAATCTGCAGCCACACAATTAAACCTAATATTCTAAGTAATTTTTAAAACCTGCTATTATTTAGCAAAATTTAGTAAAACTTAAATATTTAGTACTAATACAGGAAAAAAAATAGATAAATCAACACAGAAAGAAATTCCAATGTGTAAGGACTATGATACAATGAAGCACAAAATTAATATAATTTTGAGTCGAACTAATACTCAATGCTCCACTTATTGCTATTATTTACCAAGAACACATTTCGTTAGGATCTTCCTATCATCATCAGCTGTAGTCGACTAATGGATGTTGGTTTGGTGAACTCGGAGGCAATAGGTAGCGTCGACACTACCTTTGAAGAAAACCCAAACTTCCAGTTCATCAAGATACTGACAGAGAGGCACTATTGCCTCCAATGAGTTCACCAAACCAACATCCATTAGTCGACAACAGCTGATGATGATAGGAAGATCCTAACGAAATGCGTTCTAGGTAAATACTAGCAATAAATGGAGCATTGAGTATTAGTTCGACTCAAAATTTTATTAACAGAAAGAAATGCTCAGTTTATGATCTGAATTAACCAAAACCATGGTTAACACTTGAATTCCGCAACTGAAATAAAGGTAATTCTTTAAAACTCAATTAGCCTATTTAAACCCTTTCTTTTTCTTTTCTTAAGCTTTCTCACTACAACCTTTCGCAATGAATTAATGCCTACATGTTTAAGAGGTCCTGAATTCAAATCTAGGTCAGGCTAATTTATCTGGATAGGTTTTTTCTGAGGTTTTCCATTGCTATATACATAGGCTGTATAAGCAATTCCTAAGTTGGAAGCAAATAAGGTTATGGTTTTGTGTCTATGAAGTGCCATATCTCCTACAAATTTTACTTCCCAATCTAGTGATTAACATTTCCTTTTTCTTTTCTCCATGGCTAATTAAAAACAATGGAGAACTGAAAGATAAAACTGCTGTTCATCAATAAACACCAGATACCAAAATATATCTTTACTTATCGTTTGTTGCTACGACACTGTTGCACCAAAAGGCATATGAACTAACGTCTTTCTCTTTTGTTTCTGTGACCAAAAGTGGCCTGCTCAGCTTGTGACTTTGTCAGCAGCGATAAGGAAAATGTGCTTCAAGTTTCTTTTAAGATAGTGTATGCCGCAATTCAGTTGTATTCACTAAAATTTAATATATATAACTACAAATTATGTATATATAAGGTTATATTAACATAGATAGAGTCAACATGAAAAATTCAATGCCATGGCCGGGATTTGAATCACGGATCTCCTGGTTTCCGTCCAGTCACTCTAACCCATTGAGCTACCATGGTCATCATGCCATCCTGACACCAAATTCTCCATTTGACTCGTATATTTTCCCGGTAGACCATTAGGGGCTCTCATATCCGAGATACACTGTTTGTGGCAACTTACTATCATAAGTACTTGAGCCCCAGACTTCATCATTTAACTCTTATTATTTTAGTTAATTGATGGAAATTAATCATTTCTTCACATCAGCCATATATAGGCTAGGGTCTTTGATAGTCATAATGAAAAATTCAATGCCATGGCCGGGATTTGAACCCCGGATCTCCTGGTTTCCGTCCAGTCGCTCTAACCCATTAAGCTACCATGGTCAACGTGCCGTCCTCACACCAAATTCTCCATTTGACTCGTATTGAATGAATTTCATATTGAATGAATTGAATGAATAAAATTGAATTTCTCCAGGGCATTGAATTTTTCATGTTGACTATCAAAAACCTTAGCCTATATACGGCTAATATGAAGAAATTATTAATTTCCATCAATTAACTAAAATAATAAGAGTTAAATGATGAAGCCTGGGGCTCAAGTATTAAAATAGTAAGTCGCCACAAACAGTGTATCTCGGATACAAGAGCCCCTAGTGGTCTACCGGGAAAATATACGAGTCAAATGGAGAATTTGGTGTCAGGACGGCATGTTGACCATGGTAGCTCAATGGGTTAGAGCAACTGGACGGAAACCAGGAGATCCGTGGTTCAAATCCCGGCCATGGCATTTAATTTTTCATGTTGACTATCTATCAAAAACCTTAGCCTATATACGTCTAATATGAAGAAATGATTAATTTCCATCAATTAACTAAAATTATATTAACATGTTTGTAAATTGCATTTTTCTGGGAGCTGCTAACATTTACGTATAAATACAAATTACATATAACTGGGTTATGTATAAAGCAGGTTCAACTGTATTGCACATCATAGCTACTTTAAGCTTTATAAGGTTAGTACTTTCTACCACTACAACATTTTGTTAACAACAATTGCTATTTATATGTTAAGTCGGTACTTCTGGGACTATCCTCGCAATTGCTACTTATGTATTAGTGTCTTACCTGGCAACCATTTCCTCTGTGGGCCACCAAGCACTGCCCCAGTGATCAGTTAAAAGAGCCACAATGATCCCAAAACAAAAACCAATAAGCAAGCACCCTAGCAAACCAAACATTTCATTCATGATGCCAAGTTTCTGGAGACTTCTATCTGCAATCACAACCCCAAAAGTTCCAGCCATGATTGGTCCCTGTAAAAGAAGCACACAGAACTTGCTTTATTAAGAGAATCCAAACTAAATTAAAAATTACCAATGTAAATGTGAAATTAACTGTATAGTGAATGCATAGACAAATGAACATTACCATTAGTGGCGAAATAAGCATACTGGCTACCAGAGCTACTGAGCTGTTTTCAACAAGTCCCATTGCTGCCACAAGTCTGTAAATGAACAAATGACAACCTAAGTAGTTTGCTTCAATTATTCAATTCAATTTATTCATCCTTTAAATCTCCATACAAGATTGTGGACAACTCAAAACAAAAATATTTACAAAATTTAAGTACAAAATTTAAATACAGAATTTAAATACAGAAATTACAAAAAAACATGTATAAGAGTAAATGCCAATAATACAATAATATAACTTAACTTTCCAAATACTCTTGAATAGAATAAAAACATGCTTCACTTAAAAATTTATGTAGTTTCAATTTAAAAATCTTTTGGTTGTCAATCTGTTTTAAATAAAGAGGTAACTTATTGTACAGTTGGGTACCACTATAAGAGAAGGAATGTTTGTATAATGTGGTATTATGACTAATTGCTAGTAGGTTTGAACTGTTTCTTGTATCATGCTGGTGTGTCACTGCATATTGTCACCCGAACGTCGGAACACACTATAGATCGGGCAAGCAGGAGACGGTCGGCGTTAGCCACGCCCCCCTCGTTTGTCTTATAGCGGTAACAAGGGGTGGCTGGGGAAAAAACATCACTGCGCCGTCTCTTTCTGTTCCACCTGTGTTCTCGAACTTACGGGATATTTCATCTAATCTAGAACCTTCCAGATCGGCCCGCTGATCCTATATAAGCAACACGACGGGCAAGAGGAGTCAGTCAGTTCCTGGCGTAAGAATGCAGTGCTAGTGTACGACAAGAAGACTGTATGAGTGCATCGGAGGATTGTACGTAATTACGAGTGCAAGTGAAATTGTAACGGACGAACTGGTGAATCGTAATTGTGTGCATTACGTAATTTGTGTAATTGGCAAGAGTTTAACTGTAAGTCGGTGTAAATAAAGAACATTTTTGACTGGTGCAATTGGACTTTTCATTTCACGAACCCACAAAGTCACAATATGTTTTAAAGCAATTTAAACTAGCACAAAAGTGAATAGAGATGATATTGACACATTGCTTCACTCACACTGTTTATTCACAGGACATGTTTCAAGAGCTCTTGCTCCTATCCTCAGCTGATACTCGATTAGTGTAAGTTGTAGTGGTTTCTTCTTTATCCGTATTGTCAATAGATGGCGTGATGTACTTGTCAAAGATGTCCGGTGGTGGAGTTTCAAAATTCATGACTATGACGATTTTTGTTAATGAAGATTTTTCTCCCATACGGAAAGGTCTATGGGGTGATTAACATATTTTATTAGAGATGTTTCCAAGTTGCTGTCATGTCTAGTATTCAAAAAATGAAAAGCCACTATTGATTTTTCTGTTTCACCATTTTTGATGTTTCTTATATGTTCTTTAGTTCTGATGTTAATATTTCTTTTTGTTTTTCCTATATAAATTTTAGGGCAAGTTTCACATTTGATCTCATAGATTCCTGGTTTTTCTTTGGTAGTGATTGAACTTTTGGGAGGGCCTTTTAACAAATTTCTGATATTAAACCTATTTTGAGTTGCAAGAATTATGTTGTGTTTTGAGAAGATTTTTTGGAATTTATTATAGGCTGATGGATGGAAGGTGAATTTTTAAAAAAAAAAAATTTCTCTTTTTCTCCTGTAGGTTCTAGGGTGGTGGTTTCTTTTATTTTCTTAGCTTTGTTGAGTCTGTTAACTGTTATGTCTACTAAATTTGGGTTGAAACCGTTGGACATAGCTACTTTTTTTATGTGTAGGTATTCTTCTTGATAATCTTCTGTTTAGAGGAACGTTAATCATCCGAAATAACTGTTAAATATTAAACTAGCTTTTACATGTAAAAGAACTTTGTATATGTATTGTTACCCAAACGGCAAGTCCACGATGCCGATCAATAAATGTAGGCCGGCGGAGGGAGGGGAGACAGGAGGGGTGGCTGGGTCTTCGTTTACCCCTCCTCCTACCGCTCGAAGTTGCACGAAGCTTCGAGAATGTTTTCCCCCTCCATAAAAGGAGAATCGAGAAACTTCGGGGCCGATCGATACCGGAAGCGACAGTCAGTTGAGAGTAGTGTTATGGCGTGCGTTGTGTAAGTAGCGTCGAGCGTACGTGTAGATTGATATTGGAAAATTAACTAATTGTGTGCATTAAATTGTAATTGTGAACAGTGTATTGCTACGAAAATAAAGTGCAATTTTTTGTGTTTGTAACCTCGACTTTTTATTTCACGAACCCACAAAGTCACAGTATAAATATGGCAGGGTTATAACTTTCAGTTCCTTAAAATACACTCTACAGCTCACATGTGCAGGTTGATTCACTATTATTCTTATGGCACTTTTGCATTCGAAAAACCTTTTCTGACATATTTGCATTACCCCAAAAGATGATACCATAACTCATAAGGGAATGAAAATATGCAAAATATGCCATTCGGACTGTCTTTACGTCTGCTATCATTTTTAATGTTTTTATAGCATAGCATTGCTTACTTAACTTATTAATCAAATCTTCTATATGTACAGTCCAATACAAGTTTTGATTTAACCACAAACCTAAAATTTTTGTATCTTTTACATATGAAATGTTGATGCCATCTAAATTAAGGTCAGGGAAGGTAATACTTTCATAATGCTCTATAAACTGTTGAAGAATATTTTCAATGTATAAACTACAACTATATCAAAATAATTTAAAAATGTATTGAACGGTTAATCAATTTAGACTGAGATTCTACTATAATTTTGAGTCAAATTCATGATTTTCCTAATTTGAGGGAAGAGAAATAGAAAGCAAATGCTTATTCTCTAACAAGGTAACTATCACTGTACTCATACTACTATGCACCTGAAAATTAGATGGTATAATGCCAGCTGTATTTACCAAAAATCTGCTGTGGTGTAGAACTGCAACACCCAAAACTGAAACCTGGAAAGTGTCACATGTGACCACTTGCAAGTAGCTGCTGGACATCCCTCATCACCTCTGTGGGGGATGGCGTTCCTTACATGTGCCATGTGTATACCACTGCCTCAGTGGTAAACAATCTATCCCTCACAATGCTGTGTTATGCCTATAAGTTCCTACACATTGTCACCCGAACATCGGAATTCCCGAGAGAACCAGCTGGCAGGTAGGGACCAGTCGGAAGCATTCAGGCCACGCCTACCCATTTATCTGTGTAGCGCTCATGGAGGGGATGGTTAGAAGAGCATCACGAGCCACTGTACCGTCTCTTTCCCCTGCCCCTGACGTCTGGAACAATCAGGATGATTGTTCCGAGCCATGAAGCTTCCAGATACAGTGATCTGCCCATATAAGGGCTTCAGTGGACGTAGTTCTTGGTGAGCAGCCATGAAGAGCGCAGTGCTAGCGAATGGATTGGAAGAGTGTGTACGTGTATTAGAGAAGTTCTTAGCTCTAGAGAGAGTTGTTGTGCGGCAAGTTGCAGAGTAGCGAGTGTTACGTAATTGTGAGTGTTGCGTAATAGTGAGTGTGGAGTGGACCTGTGACAGACAAACTGGTGGATTGTAATTGTGTGCTCTACGCAATTCTATGTAATCGGCAAGTGTACCAACTGTAATTCAGTGGAAATAAAGAACATTTTGAGTTTGTGCAATTGGACTTTTAATTCTACGAACCCACAAAGTCACAATATTCTGGACTCATTTTCGAGTACTTTCAGCTATTCTCCACACTTGATTTTTGGCACATTAGCCCCACATAGAGCAGAAATGATGCCATCAAAATCTCAAGTGTGCACAGGTGTGAGCATAGTGTGACTTTGTGGGTTCGTAAAATCAAAAGTCCAGTTTGCAGAAATTCAAAATATTCTTTATTTCCGTAGAAATACACTCCGGTCAACCCTTAAAGTAGCAGAATTACGTCACATTCACAATTCTTCCAGTTCGTCTACCACACCCACAAACAGAATTCACTATCAAAATACAGCTGCACGATTATGAAGTTCCATTTCGACTGTTTACGACTGACTGCTGGCATGACATGATTTCTTATATATACCTCTTTTGTATTTCTAGAATGAACAAGACGGCACTAGAATCTTCACGTCATCTATCTGTTTCAGCAAGCCTTTTATCTCCGCGCTAACTTTATCTGTTTTGGCAGGCTCTTTATCTCCATGCTACACTATCTGTATGCGTATGCTGCCAGTCGTGACAATAGTAATAGTTCCCATATAATTATTATTTTAAAGCTTTCAATATATTAGTACAAAAGTGAATCGAGAATATATTGACACATTGCTTCACTCACACTGTTTATTCACAGGACATGTTTCAAGAGCTCTTGCTCCTATCCTCAGCTGATACTCGACTAGTGCAAGTTGTAGTGGTTTCTTCTTTCTCCGTATTGTCAATAGATGGTGTGATGTACTTGTCAAAGATGTCCGGTGGTGGAGTTTCAAAATTCATGACTCTATGACGATTTTTGTTAATGAAGATTTTTTCCCATACGGAAAGGTCTATGGGGTGATTAACGTATTTTATTAGAGATGTTTCCAAGCTGATGTCATGTCTAGTATTCAAAAAATGAAAAGCCACTGCTGATTTTTCTGTTTCACCATTTTTAATGTTTCTTTTTGCTTTTCCTATATAAATTTTAGGGCAAGTTTCACATTTGATCTCATAGATTCCTGGTTTTTCTTTGGTAGTGATTGAATTTTTGGGAGGGCCTTTTAACAAATTTCTGATATTAAACCTGTTTTGAGGTGCAAGAGTTATGTTGTGTTTTGAGAAGATTTTTTGGAATTTGTTATAGGCTGATGGGTGGAAGGTGAATTTTTTAAAAAGTTTTTTCTCTTTTTCTCCTGTAGGTTCTAGGGTGGTGGTTTCTTTTATTTTCTTAGCTTTGTTGAGTCTGTTAACAGTTTTGTCTATTAAATTTGGGTTGAAACCGTTGGATATAGCTACTTTTTTTATGTGTAGGTATTCTTCTTGATAATCTTCTCTGTTTAGTGGAAAGTTGATCATCCGAAAGATTAAACTGTTGAAAATGGCATGTTGGTGTTGTTTTGGGTTGACACTGTTGTTCTTAATGTAATTATCTGTGTGTGTCGGTTTCCTGTAAATACCAAAAGTGAGTTTGTTGTTCATTTTTTTGATCTTGATGTCCAAAAAGGGTAGCACACCATCCTCTTCTGTTTCCAATGTAAATTTTATAGCTGGATTTTGTATATTCAAAAGTCTAAGACCATCTTGTGCGAGTTTTTTTAGGTACTATTGCAAAAATGTTGTCAACATAGCGATACCACAATTTGAAATAATTTGGTAAAGTTTTTGCGATATGTGTTTCAAAAGCACTCATAAATAAATCTGCCAAGAAGGGAGACAATGGGTTGCCCATAGCAATATATGTTTTGCTTGATAGAGTCGACATGAAAAATTCAATGCAATGGCAAATTCATGTCGACTCTGTCAATCCAATATCTTAGCCTGTATAAGGCTAGTGTGAAGAAATGAATAATTTTACATCAATTAACCTAAATATGTTTTGCTATTTTCTGCCAGCTTACCCAGCCATAAGCAATAAGAGAAGGAAATCAAAGGTGAGAGTGGCATTGCTCTTTACTCCCTCTACAACCTGCATCACAGTCAGTCTTGCTCTTACTGAAGTCAAGAATTTCTCCCACGCTGTTTCCTTGGGTGCTTTTTGTCCATTTCTGCAAGCAAAAAAGTTCAATAACATAAATAGAATGTCAGACATAGAAAATACGGGAAGAGACGATCCCTTATTAGTTCAGTATTTATTTATTTATTTATTTGTCAATAGACTGCAAAGAAGTTTCTGACATTGCAATTACAGTCTAAAAGTTTACAATTATAGGATATAGAGCAAAATATAAACAGTATAAAAAACATATTTACAGATCATCCACTTTGTACAAACATTTATCCATTAAAAAGTATTTTAATTTGTTTTGAAATTGCTTTGTACCATTTAATGCTTTAATTGATGTTGGCAGTCTATTAAATAAAATCTGTCCCATTATAAAAACATCTCTATCAGTAGATCGTTTAGAAGTACAGTCTCTAAAATAGTCATTGTTGTGTCTGGTATTATAATTGTGTACATCAACAGTCTTCAAATTTACCTTACTTACAACAAAAAGAATTGATTTATATACATATAGTGAGTATAGTGTGAACATTTTGTTTTGTTTGAAAATATCTACACAAGAATCAGTATCTTTTAAGTTAAACACACCTAATACACCTTTTCTGTAGAATGAATACTCTGTCCAGATGTACCTTTGGACAACTTCCCCATATTTCAATTCCATATGATAGGTATGGGAAGATAACACCATAATAAATATTTTTTAGTAGTTTGGTATCACCGATTGGCTTAAAATGCCTAATTAGAAATATTGATTTACTAAATCCTTTCATGGAAGTGTTGAAAACAGTGTTGTTGTATAAATTAAGTTAATTGGGAGTCGATTAATAACACAAAACAACACTCACTTTTAAATTTTCCCGGAACCGGTTTCTGAGGGCTTCCCTCTATCTTCAGCCGGAAATCGACTAGTTCTCATTGGTGTAGCTGGCAATATTTTGTCTTCGGTCTCCTCTGGTGACGGTCCGAGGAACTTGCTGAACAAATCTTTCTGGGGAATGTCGAAATTGAATACTTTGTTCCTATTTTTTGAAATAAAGATTTGTTCCCATGTGGACAGCTCTTCTTTTCCTGTTGTATGTTTTAGTAATTTTGGTTCTGGATTTATGTTGTGGTTTTTTTCCCAAAAATGCGTGGCAACTGCTGATTTTTCTAATTGTTTGTACTTTATGTTCCTAAAGTGTTCCTTTGCTCTTGTTTCTAAATTTCTTTTGGTTTTTCCAATATAAATTTGACTACAGTCATAGCATTCAATTTGATATATACCAGATTTTTTGTTAGATGGAATGGCATCTTTGATGTTTGAGCAAATTAGGTTTTTTAAGGAGTAATGGTTCACTGGAGCTAGTTGAATGTTTTGTTTTTTGAAGACTTTTTTGAATTTATCAAAGGCCCATGGATGGTAAGTGAATTTTTTGAAGATCATTTTAGTTTCTGTAGCTGAGAGGGTTGTGGTTTCCTTTAGTAGTTTCTTCTTTTTTGCTAAGTTCACTTTTTTGTCTACTAGTGATTTGGGAAAGTCATTTTTCTGTGCTATTTCAATAATTTTGTTGTATTCTATTTTGTATTCTTCTGCTGTGAGAGGGATGTTGACCAGTCTGTGTGCTAAACTATTAAAGATTGCCTGTTTGTGGGATCTTGGATTGTAGCCATTAGCTTTTATGTAGTTGTCTGTCTGTATTGGTTTTCTGTAAATGCCAAAGTTTATTCTATTTTTATTTCTGATTATTTTTAGATCTAAAAATGGTAAATACTCGTCTTTTTCAACTTCTACAGTGAACTTGATGCTTTTTTCTTGAATATTTAAAAGTTTTAGTGCATCACTGATGTGTTTTTTTTTTTTTTTTTGGCACTATGGCAAATATGTCATCTACATATCTTTGCCAGAGTTTGAACATCCATGGGAAACCTTTAGTGATCCTTATTTCCAGTGCACTCATGTACAGATCAGCCAGGAAGGGTGATAAGGGGTTGCCCATTGCTAAACCAGAAGTTTGATGGAAATATTTTGTTTGAAACTGGAAGAAATTCTGTTCTATGCATAATTTGGTAAGTTCGATGTAATCTGAAATTTCAAGTGATGACATTCCAAGTGATTTGAGCCATTTTTCTATCAATGTTGGGAGTTGTTTAACTGGTATGCTGGGAAACAGTGATTTAACGTCAAATGAGACTAGTGTGTCTTCTTCATTTAGTTCAGTATCCTTAATGTGTTCTATAAGTTCATAGGTGTTTTTGATGCTTAGGCTATCGAATTTTGGAAATGAGTTGAATTTGTTTGTTAGCCATTTTGCAAGTTTGTATGTTGGTATGTTGGTTCCGGGAAAATTTAAAAGTGAGTGTTGTTTTGTGTTATTAATCGACTCCCAATTAACTTAATTGATTTACTAATTTTTTTACATAGATAATCAATGTGACTACACCATGTCATACATGCCATATACATCCTTGGACAAACGAACAAAAAAAAACTGCAGACTCTGGACTCTAAGTCCACATCGTTTCCACAGCCGGTTTACAATGGTGTCACAGAATGCATCTCTTCAGCATAGTTTTACTGAATCTCATAATTGAGTCTCAGTTACTAAACGTGCACTGATAGCCAAGCGGTTGTACACAAATATGTAGGAGCTAGATCTACAAAGGTTTGAATCCCAAACATCATTTTGATTAAATTAAAGGGAGTCAATTACTGACACGAAGCAACACTTTTAAATTTCCTGGAACATGTTTCAGAGGCTATTTTCCTCCATTGTCAACCAGACATCGACTGGTTCTCTGTGTTGTGGTTGGCAATATTTTGTCGTAGATCTCCTCTTAGTTTCTTACTCTTGTTTTGTATTATAACCTTCAATCTATTTCAATTCCAATTTATTCAACCCCTTTATTTCATACAGAGGATACATCAATTTATATTATAAGAAAAACAAAAATACACCCAAAAGTCTACTATATGCACTGCTTAGAAACTAAAATGTACATTGTTTATTTTCCAATTTTTGCTTTGTACTCTTCCACACTATAAAAAGCTTGTTCTGACAAATACCTTTTTGTGTTAGGTTTTAGCCATTATTTTTCCATTTATTCCTTTAAGCTATAACTTTAAAAAAGCTAACAGTTCACTTTATGCACTTCTAGTGTATTATTAACACTTCAGAAATGTGATTTTAATTTTACATTACGTCAAGTCATTACCTGTTTGTCAGTTCTTTTCTTTTTAAAAGGCTATTGTGTATGGACTATGATACAATGTAGCACAAAATTAATATAATTTTGAGTCGAAATAATACTCAATGCTCCACTTATTGCTAGTATTTACCTAGAACGCGTTTTATTAGGATCTTCCTAACATCATCAGCTGTGGTCGACAACAGCTGATCATGTTAAGAAGATCCTAACGAAACATATTCTGGGTAAATACTAGCAATAAGTGGACCATTGAGTATTAGTTCGACTCAAAATTATATAAGGCTATTAAATACTGAACTGAAATGTATAAATGTTAGAAAATGCTAAATGTTCAAATATAACACTAAATTTTTCTATTAAAAATGCTGAAAATCACTATCCCTACTAATTAGTAATAACATGCATTTGCTAATTAATTCATTACCATTACAAAAATAAAATTTTAAATTTGAAAAGACTTTCAGTAGTAATTATTTATATAGGCAATATTTTCTGGAGTACCTACTTTTCACTCTCAGTTGATACTTCAGTATTTAAGGGTTCTTTATCTAATAACTGCTGGTCACCTTGGTAATACAGTGTACAGGGGATGACACTGAAAAATGAAAGAAAATACATGAGAAATTACAAATATAATAAGAGTATTCCCTGTAACAGAACATATTTTAAAAAATTATCTAATATTACTTCACACGAATTTCTCTACATATTCAACAAACTATTCTTAAAAAATAAATCCTTTTACTTCTATTCACTTATATTAATTGAAATAAAAATTTTATTTCCCAGGTACGATGGCAATATGGTAATATATGTAGTAGGCTTAAAGCAATGGCCAAATCCAAGAGTTTGTTACTATGTGATGCCTTTGAAATTCATTCTCAAAGGAAGGAGGCAAGGAAGTAAAAATGGAGGGAAGGATTAGAGAAGGGAGGATGAGAGGAGAGGAAGGAGGGAGGGGAGCAAGAATACGGAAAAGAACAAATAACTTCCTATTAAAGTTAATTGATGGAAATTAATCATTTCTTCGCACTAGCCATATATAGGCTAAGATTTCTGATAGAGTCAACATGAAAAATACAATGCCATGGCCAGGATTTGAACCACGGATCTCCTGCTTTCCGTCCAGCATGGCATTGGATTTTTCATGTTGACTCTATCTATCAAATAACTTCCTATTTAGAAAAGTTTAAGTATTGAATAATTCAAACCAATAACAAAGAATATTCTGAAAATGACTCACTCCACAAAAAATTGGATATAAACTGTGTGCTTTAGTGAGATCTATAGTTTTTGATCTATCAAATATGATCGCAAGTTGCGCAAAAGCCTTTCAGAATGAAGGGATCTTCAGACTATTCCCAGAAAATTCAAAATAAACCTTCATTTGTCATTAACTTTAAAGAGAGTCGATTAAAGACACTAGACAACACTTACTTTTAAATTTTTCCGGAACTAGTTTCAGAGGCTTTGCCTCTATCATCGGCCGGCTCTCGATGGCAAAGCCTCTGAAACTAGTTCCGGAAAAATTTAAAAGTAAGTGTTGTCTAGTGTCTTTAATCGACTCTCTTTAAAGTTAATTTATCATAACAACACTGTTTTCAACACTTCCAAGAAAGTAATCTTCATTTGTCATGTTAACTTCTTAAACATACCTATTTTATTTTAATAAAAATCATTAAAAAACCATTTTTGAGAATTCTATAATTTTTTCCATGTAAAGGATAGCTTTGTATGAGGACATTTTCCCTAAAATCTTTTGTATCGCATCCTTAAAAGATGCTGAAAGTAAATACCTTAAATATTTAGGTTTTTGAGTTATTCTGTTCACATATATGCATGTATCCTGACCATGTAAAGAGAATGGAATTTCAAAACCATCACATAGCAACCAGCATGTAAAAGATTACACTATAACGTAAAGCCTACTCTCCTATTTGCATTGTACTTTTGATTAACTAAAGCTGATAAAAAATAAGCATTTTTAAGAACAGCTTGAGTAAAGAAAGTCATTTAAGTCCACACATTAGAATTCTTTTTCCCCATTATATCTTAATATAATTAAAACCAAATTACTTATTTATGACATTTGCATGAAATATGCCTTTTTAAAATCCATAATATACAAGGGTTCTTCCAAAACTAACGCCTCCTTTTTTTTGTGTTGACTTCGAATGTCCGAGCCAGATATCATTAGGGTAGTGGTAATGCTTGAACTTCCTCTTTCATTTGCAAGTGATTCCATCGCTCTGTGGTTGTTGTCGCCAGCTGAGGAGTGTTCCAAAATGGAGTTTGATATAGACTGCATATAAAACAGAGATTTGTGATTGAATTTCTCACTGCAGAAAAAAATTGTGCCAATTGTAATCCATCGACGCTTGCTAAAGGTGTATGGAGATGAAACAGATGTGAGCAATGCCATTTTAGAGGTGGTGAAAAGGGTGTACATAAGCCATGGCCTGGTTGACCCTTCAAAGCTGTCACCCCTCACAATGAAGAGTGTCTTGATCAACTCATCCAGCAAATGCTTACAGAAGAACAAAAATCATTGAATGGAAATTTGTCGGACCTTCTGGACCAATATGAAGCTGAAGGTGACAATTGTCACTAGAGATGAGACATGGTGTCAACTACGAGCCAGAATCTAAAAGACAGTCCATGGAATGGCGACATGCGAATTCTCCGACAAAGAAGAAATTCAAAATACAGCCATCTACAGGCAAAGTGGTGTGTACACTCTTCTGGGATAGCCAGGTTCTTTTGGATGTCCTGGAGCCTGGAGCAACTGTCAATTCAGCATGCTAGAAGACAATGAATAAGCTGAAAGCCTGAATTTCAAGGGTAAGGCCAGAGAAGACCAACTTTCATCTGCAACATGATAATGCCAGGCCCCATACCAGTTTTGCAACCATGCAACTGATAGCAAAGTTTGGCTGGATTGTCTTACAAATCAAGATTTAGCGCCTTCAGACTTCCATCTCTGTGGGCCTCTGAAAGATGGACTATGTGGTGAACATTTCCAAGACTTGGATGCTGTTGTGAAAGCTGTAAGAAAGTGGTTAGCCTCAGCTGGTTTAGATTTTTAGAAACATTGGCATGCAGGCTCTGGTTCATTGTTGGCCAAAATGCATAATGAATGGCGACGACTAAATGGAAAAATGACAATCTGTAGCTGAAATATTTCTCTATTTAACTCTGCTGTTGTGATGTATGTATCTCTTGTAATTTCCATTAATAAAAATTAGAGGATTACTTTTGGAACAACCCTCGTAATTTGCTTGTATCTGCAGTAGTTTAATATTTGTAAAAGTGCAAGCAGAATATGAAAGCATTCTGTATGCTGATGCTATTTGGATTACCTAATTTTAATCCTTAAAAACTCTTAAAAATTATAAAATAGGTCTATTATAGTAATCTTAGGAGCTTTCATATTCTGAAGTTTACATATTAAGGTAGCTCATGAGATTTCATTTGTTGCATTACATCCTATCTAGCTTCAATTGGGACAGCACTACCAACAGAGACGTCAAGTTGAGCACTGAGGTGTTTGAGATTCAGCGATCATCTCAAATGAAAGTGTTCGCACGCTCCAGCATTGTAGGAGTCAATGCACGGCTGCCCAGCACGCGGAAGATCAGACAGTTTTGCTTGACCTTACGGCGATGATACGCTTTGTCTAACCATCCACCTTGCTTTTGTCCACTGCCAGATCACCGTAGACATGCTCCAAGCACCTATGAATATCTGAGATGCCCTGGTTTTCTGCCAAAAGAAACTGAAGCTCTGTCCGTTGTTTGGAATGCACCTCCGTTACAGATGCAATTTTAAAAGCTCTGTAAGCTCTATCACCTATCGGAAGTCAATGAAACTTTACGAGATGAAGCGGGAATGTTTGAAAATGTTCCACAAGAAATGTCAGGGTTTTTCAACCAGAATTGGCTGAGAAAAAACCATGTGTTGCATTAATCTCAAAAACTATTTGTAGTTGGTTTATTGATACTCGTCACTTACTTGTTTATATTAATGAGAGACTAGTTTCAAAGCCATTCGCCTCCATTTTCAATCTCTTTCCAACTGGCATGTTGTTGTCTGCTCTCTCTCTGGTGGGGGAACTATGTGTCAAATTATCTACCGGTGGGATTTCAAAGTTCATTACACGATCCTTATTTTTCCATATGAATATGTTCTCCCATGTTGTCAATTTATTTTGGTTTATCACTCCTTTTAATAATTTTGAATTTGGATCAATGTCATAATTTTCATTCCAAAAATGAAATGCTACTGCTGACTTATCTTCTTGTTTCAATCTGATGTTTCTAAAGTGCTCTTTGACTCTGGTTTTTAGATTTCTGGTATATTCCGGATCTGTTAACTGATGGGATTTCATCTTTTATTTTTGAATTTAGCAATTTTAAAACAGAGTGTCTATTAGTTGGTGCCAAGGTGATATTCTGTTCCTTGAAGATCTTTTTAAATTTATTAAATGCTTTTGGGTGATATGTGAAAGAACTGAATATGCTGTTGCTTTCTTTTTTCTTTTTGTAAATGTGGTTTCTTCCTTAATCGTTTTCTTTAGTTTAGCTTTTCTAATTTTCTTCAACACCAAACTTTTGTTGTATCCATTTTCTGCTGCTATGTGTAGTATTGCTTTTTGTTCTTTGAAATATTCTTCTTTTTCCATGGGTATGTTGACTAGTCTGTGTGTAAGGCTGTTTATTATTGCATGTTTATGTGTAATTGGGTTGTGGCTATTATTTTAATGTAATTTTCTGAATGTGTTGGTTTCCTGTAAATTCCAAATTTTATTTTTGTGTCATTCCTGATAATATCTAGATCCAAGAAAGAGAGTTGTCCATTGATTTCCTTTTCTATTGTGAATTTTATAGTCCTTTCTTGCAGATTGAGTAATTTTAATGCATCATCTAAATGTTTATTCGGTATAATTGCAAAGATGTCGTCAACATATCTATACCAAACTTTGAAGATCAATGGGAAGGACTTTTTAATTTGTGTTTCAAATGCACTCATAAATAAGTTAGCCAAAAAATAATGTGTTGCATTATTTATTGAAATCCCCTTGTATGTGATTTCTACTAATTATAAATTGTTAACCAGCCAATTTGAACAGTTGGTGTTTCTTGTGTTAAGGCATTTATGAAAATAAACAGTTTTGGCCTGCACTGTTATAAATCCAATGGTCATGCTCATGAACATTTGTTTTAGTTAAAGTTTAAAGGCTTCTTAAAATGTAAATTAAATTATGACAAATTATCAAAAATGTTTAAATAAACATAACTAGAAATAGCTATAAGTGGATACATTTTAAGTTAGTAATTAAACATCACACCTGACAACAGAGTTGTGTTTGATGCCAATTCCTACTTCATTCAGTTCTGTGATGATTTCTTCACAACGCTCAGCAGATCCAACAGAAAAGAATACCTGAAAAAAATATAAAGAGGCATGTGGAATTTAACATAATAATTTGCATAAAACTATGTGTTAGGTTGTCTCATAAATAATGTTTTTATTTTTTTATTTTGGTGTTTTGGAAAATTTATTGGGTTTCTTTGGTTTGGCAAGGCAATGCCATGTACAGGATGCCATGGCTAGTGTTGTGTACATTGCGAGCATGTATCAGTCTTCAGTTGTTAATAAACAATCACAAAATAGAGATAATAAAGTTTGAACCTAGAGTCCTTCTAAAACACTACTGGAGATGCCATGGCTAGTGTTGTGTACGCTGCGAGCATGTATCAGTCTTCAGTTGTTAATAAACAATCACAAAATAGAGATAATAAAGTTTGAACCTAGAGTCCTTCTAAAACACTACTGGAGATGCCATGGCTAGTGCTGTGTATGCTGCGAGCATGTATCAGTCTTCAGTTGTTAATAAACAATCACAAAATAGAGATAATAAAGTTTGAACCTAGAGTCCTTCTAAAACACTACTGGAGATGCCATGGCTAGTGTTGTGTATGCTGCGAGCATGTATCAGTCTTCAGTTGTTAATAAACAATCACAAAATAGAGATAATAAAGTTTGAACCTAGAGTCCTTCTAAAACACTACTGGAGATGCCATGGCTAGTGCTGTGTACGCTGCGAGCATGTATCAGTCTTCAGTTGTTAATAAACAATCACAAAATAGAGATAATAAAGTTTGAACCTAGAGTCCTTCTAAAACACTACTGGAGATGCCATGGCTAGTGTTGTGTATGCTGCGAGCATGTATCAGTCTTCAGTTGTTAATAAACAATCACAAAATAGAGATAATAAAGTTTGAACCTAGAGTCCTTCTAAAACACTACTGGAGATGCCATGGCTAGTGCTGTGTACGCTGCGAGCATGTATCAGTCTTCAGTTGTTAATAAACAATCACAAAATAGAGATAATAAAGTTTGAACCTAGAGTCCTTCTAAAACACTACTGGAAACAAGATTATAAAGCCGCTGTAGCAGCTCGAAGAATATGTGAAGTGGAAGGAGAAGGTGTGCTTAGTGAACGTGTGGCACAGCGATGGTTCCAACGTTTCAACAATAGAGATGAAAACACTAAAGATTTACCACATTCTGGAAGATCTGAAATATAGAATATTGAGGATACATGGCAAGTTTTGCTAGAAAATCTGCAGAAAGGTACCTGTAGGTTTTCAGAAGAACTTGATGCATCAAAAGATACTGTGACTTTGTGGGTTCGTGAAATTAAAAGTCCGATTGCACCACTCAAAAATGTTCTTTATTTCCACCGAATTACAGTTGAACACTTGCCGATTACACAGAATTACGTAATGCACACCATTACAATTCACCAGTTTGTCCGTTACAGTTCCACTTTGCTCTCGCAGTTACGTACACTCTTCCGATGCACGTACACAGTCTTCTCGTCCGTTCACTAGCATGGCGCTCATACGCTGCTCGTCAAGTACTGACTGATCTCCAGCCCAACGTGTTGCTTATATAGGGCCAACTGGCCAATCTAGAAGGTTCTGGATTAGATGAAATATCCCGTAAGTTCAAGAACTCAGGGGGGAGCGGAAAGAGACGGCACAGTGGTGTTTTTCCAGCCACCCCTCGTTACCGCTATAAGACAAATGAGTGGGCGTGTCCGAACACCTCCGTATCCTGCTGCTGCCGGCCGGTTCTATAGGGAGTTCCGACGTTCGGGTGACAATACCATAAATCACCACATTAAGACACTTGGAAAAAAATCATACACAAACTATAGATCTGCACCTCATGAACTGACATCTTAACAGGCTGATCATAGAGTGGATATCTGTCGTCAGCTTATCCGTAATGCCATGTATGATAGATTTATCAGGATAATTGTTACTCAAATATAAATATTTGCCACTAAGACTCCACTTATCTTAAGAAATTGGTGTTAATACTTCTTTCTAATGGAAAGCTAGCTTCTTTTTCTACGTAATCAGGAGAATTGCTACTGGTGATGAAAAATGGGTATATTACCTAAGCCCTGATGCCTCGGAAAAGTGGCTTGATCCTTGCTAACCTCCTAAAGTCATTAAAAAAAATCAGTTCGGTCCCAAAGTAATGTGTATCTGGTGAAATAGTGAAGATATGATTCACTGGGGGTTCCAAATGAGTGGGCGATTGATGTGGATCTTTATTCTCAACAACTGGAACGAGTTCATGATATTTTGAGACAGAGACAGAGTATTAGTTAACTAAAATAGAGTTCTATTGCAACAGGGCAGTACAACAACCCATACTGCACCAACAACCATGGAAAAAATTCAGGAATTGGGAGGCATCGAACTACTACCACACCCAGCGTACAGCCCTGATCTTGCACCAACAGATTATCATCTTTTTCGATCCATGGCTCATTTTCTACGTGTGAAGCAAATAAGTTGGCGAGCAAAGAGTTCCATGTTGGGGCGACAGTTTGATACAATTGTTAATGGGTGGCGCACAGTTCCACTTTCCGCTACAAATTGAAGCAAATAGTGTTTAGCTCAGGGTAAAGCAATGAGGTTTCTCCCAGGGTATGCATGAGCATGTATGAGAAGGATAGTTTTAATGACACTGGAATGCCCGTTTCAAACTGGTTTAATGACTTTCTTTTTATCAGAACATCAAACTTGAAGTTGCCGACAAAGTGTTACCAATATCACTGTTTAGAGTTACTGTATGTGAAATGATTATTACTCGATAAAACTTAATTCCTTCTTCATGTCTATATGAACTGACAAATATCTTCTCTCATCACTTCTGGTCTGCCCTTGACCAAGACAGAAGAAGACTGCCCTAATCGGCCTCACACCGAAGACTGCTGTCCACAGCTGCATGTGGGTGTATGTGTGACTTTCACTTTATGGAAGCCCTCTTTATTCAACCAAAGATTCCCCTTGTGACTATTTTGTCATGCCATTATTAAGGGTCTGAAGAAGGCCTATTCAAACACTCAAGTGCTACCCTTTAGAACTCTGCTAAGGACACTGTTTCTTACGTTTCTTTTGTTAAAACAACTATTTAACCCCGTTGCTATTCAACTCAACTGCACCTGCACGCGTTCCACACAAATATACATTCCTTTGAAATCCATTACGATTCTTTATACATCGCATCCCTTAATTTCGGCATCACGTGGAAGAAATTTTGACAACTTTGAAGCAGTGTAAGTGGGTGTCACTGAATTCTTTGCATCAAAAATCAGAGACTGTTACCATCGTGGGATAATAAACCACACCGAACAAGACCATAGAATCTAATGCTATATACTTTGAAAATCGTTAATTGCTTAATTTCGTCTCAGACAGCCAGCCAGGTGAAAAGACGATTAGAAATCGATGTTTCGGGAGTGGGCATCTCTCCCATCATCAGGATATTTATAAAATATTATAACCACAAATGAAACACTGGATATAACATAAATATAAACAAAGACAAAACATTATAAAAATTTGCATTACTGAACAAAAGACTGTTTTCAGTAAATTAAATGCCAGGTCAGGAGATGGCATGAGTATAGAAAATTGTGTCAAAGAAACGTAACTACTTAACTTGATTATCAAGCTGTATTGATCTTTGCTTCTTAAATCGACGGATTTCCATTTTAAGACCGGTTTCCAAGAGGAGCTGAACTGAAATCCAGCATCACGATTAAGCGTGCTCCTTTCAGAGGAAATCACCAAAGCCTCCTTAATTCTCCACTCCCAGTAACTGTTGCAGTTTGCCAAGATGGTTGTCTCCCAAAAATTGGCTCTATGGTCGTAACGACCAGTGTTTCATTTGTGGTTATAATATTTAACAAATATCCTGATGATGGGAGGGATGCACACTCCTGAAACGTTGTTATCTAATCATCTTTTCACCTGGCTTGTTGCCTGAGAAGAAAGTGAGCATTTTCATCGCCAGGAAAGCTTCAGGTCTTATGTTAATTGCTTGTCAGAACACATTTCAAATAATTGTTTTTCTTAGGATAGTACCTATATTATACCATGTTAAACAGACAAGACAGATATTTTATCTGTAAATTATATATATGTAAACAAGTACCATGATATGGGGCAAATCAGAAAAATATTTCTATTATTTACAAAAGTACCTATAAAATTATAAAGCAAGTGAAATAAGAACAAACTAGTGGGGTCTTTATTTCTCACTCTTAAGTATATCCTAAATATGGTACTTATAAATAATATGAAAGTATGAAAATCCTAAGCACAATTTTATTAAGTTTCCAGGAATTCATTAATCAAGTAGAAGCAGTGGTGAAGCAAGTACCCAATACTTCCTTTTTATATGGTTTTGTTAGATAGAGGAAATGTGATATTTCGCTGAAGCCCTATATTCTAACAATCAGAACAGGACCAAGTTAAGTCATTGTTACTGATTAGTTTGAAAAGCCAAAATTACATTACTTGTAATGTTAACTGCATAACACAAGGGGCATCCAGAAAGTAAGTTCTGTTTTAATTTATCTCCACTGCAGTGCTGCAATCGCAGTTCTGCACATGCGCGGTAGACGCTCTGTATCAAGGAGAAGAAACGTTTGCCATTGTGAGATTGCTCTCAGTGACGTACACTTTGTTGAGCTTGTTTACAATGTCGGTGTTGATTGAAAATCCCGCCACTTGTGAAATCAGCTCTGTGATTCGTTTTCTGAATGCTAGGAAAGTGAAACCAATTGAAATTTATCGGCTGTCAAAAGGTGTTGTGTTTCGTCATGACAACACATGACCACACACTGCAAATGGGACAAAAAACATCCTACAGGGATTTGGTTGGGACGTGTTTGACCACCCCCCATACAGCCCTGACCTCGCTCTTGGCGACTTTTATCTGTTTTTGCATCTCAAATCTTTCCTTGGCAGTCAACACTTCAACAATGATGAAGAGCTGAAAGGAAAGGTTTCCAACTGGTTGAAGACACAGGCAGCAAACTTCTATGAAGAAGGTATACAAAAAATTGTGCCTCGCTATGACAAATGCCTGCAAAATTTCGGCAGTTATGTGGAAAAGTAGTTTAAGAGTTGTAGAATTTTGTGCAATAAATAATTTTTCTGTATCTGTACACAATTTAATTTTATTACCAAACAGAACTTACTTTTTGGACGAACCTCATATTTTATTCTTCTTCAGGCAAGTGTTAAGTTTCAGTAAGTGATACATAAGATAATATAAGATTTTACTGTCATTAAGCTAAGTATAACAATAGACAATGTCAAAAAATATTTACAATAATATATACGTATATATGAAAAGCTTCCTATTGTACAATTCATGAATCATTACAGATTGTAATTGAATTATGACAAACATTTCCTACAGCTTTTAAGATATATTTTAAGAGTATTCAACTAAGGAATAATAGGGATTGGCTAGCAATTTGTCTCTGAGTCTGCGTTTAAAAGCTGTGTAAGGTAAATGAATTAAGTCAGCTGGTAATGTGTTGAAGAGTCTGATGCCTAACACTTCAAAATTGTTGTGCGATTTCGACAACATATTCCATTTATTCTCAATATTCTGTTCAGAGAGCGGATTACCTGATAAAACTGTCCATTTAGAGATGCACACCAGGCAGCATTTGTTACTTTTAACCTCTTGAGAACTTCATCTAAAACCTGAAAGTAAAAAATGAAATTTTTATTAAAAGTGCTGCAACTTTACACATTGTTTTATGTAATGTACAGTTAAACCCTTCTTGGTTAAGGAAAGTTATAATAGTTTCCTTACATGGAAGTGTTGAAAACAGTGTTATAATAAATTGAATTTAAAGGGGAGTCGATTAATGACACTAAACAACACTTTTCAATTTCTTGGAATGTGTTTCGGAGGCTACTTTCCTCCATTGTAAACCAGACATTGACGGTTCTCAGTGGTGTAGCTGGCAATATTTTGTTGGAGGTCTCCTCTGGTGGTGGTTCAAGGAACTTGCTGAACAAATACTTTTGGGGGATGTCAAAATTGAATTGTTTCTATTTTTTGAAATGAAAACTTGTTCCCATTTGGACAGTTCTTGTTTTCCTGTTGTGATTTTAAGTAGCTTTGGTTCTAAATTTATGTTGTGGTTTTCTTCCAAAAAATGTGTGACAATTGCTAATTTTTCTAATTGTTTGTATTTTATGCTCCTAAAGCGTTCCTTTGCTCTTGTTTCTAAATTTCTTTGGTTTTTTCAATATAAATTTGACTAGAGTCACAGCATTCAGTTTGGTATATATCAGATTTTTTGTTAGATTGAATGGCATCTTTGATGTTTGAGCATATTAGCTTTTTAAAGGAATACTGCTAGTTGAATGTTTTGTTTTTTGAAGACATTTTCTAATTTATCAAAGACCCATGGGTGGTAAGTGAATTTTTTTAAGGTCATTTTAGTTTCTGTAGCTGATAGGGTTATAGTTTCCTTTAGTAGCTTCTTTTTCACTAAGTTCACTTTTTTGTCCACTAATGATTTGGGAAAGTCATTTTTTGTACTATTTCAATGATTTTTTTTGTATTATTTTGTTTTGTATTCTTCTGCTGTGAGAGGTATATTGACCAGTCTATGTGTTAAACTATTGTGGGATCTTGGGTTGTAGCCATTAGCTTTTATGTAGTTGTCTGTCTGTGTTGATTTTCTGTAAATGCCAAAGTTTATTCTGCTTTTAGTTCTGATTTTTTTAGATCCAAAAATGTTGCCACATATTTTTGGAAAAAAAAAAAAAAAAAACAACATGAATCCAGAACCAAAAATACTTTAACACACAACAGGAAAACAAGAACTTTCCACATGGGAACAGATTTTCATTTCAAAAAATAGAAACAAAGTATTCAATTTCGACATCCCCAAAAGGATTTGTTCAGCAAGTTCCTCGAACAGCCTCCAGAGGAGATCTCCAACAAAATATCGCCAGCTACACCACTGAGAACCTGTTGATGTGCAGTTGACAATGGAGGAAAGTAGCCTCCAAAACATGTTCTGGAAAATTTAAAAGTAAATGTTATTTAGTGTCATTAATCGACTCAACTTTAAACTTCATTTAAGTTATAATAGGCTGGAAATTGTTTATTTCTATCATCTTGCTGGTATAACAGTACTACTGTGGCTTTCAAATGGAATTATATTTTTACTTGAATGCTACTAGGCCAGCAACCAATCAAGATTCCTACAATGTTGTCATATTGCATTCCCCTTAGGTGGGGTGTGACGAGAGCTAAGTGACAAACATTCAAATTTTGCAAAAAGTGATCCATGAGAAAGATAGGGAGTGATGTTTCTGCCATAAACGTGAAAACCCCATATGTTTAGCTCAAATTAATTTCTTAATACAAATAAATCAAGTACCAATATATTACATCAATACTTTGTGATGTAAGCACTGTAATGAACACCATTACTGGTTGGCATGTATGTGTGTATTATTGCGCTGTTCGAATGGTTACCATGGATTTATCTTTGGCAATAGATACCTCTCAGATAATGCACTGATTACTCCACATGGAGTGAACATCTGTCATTTGTGATTCCTGCAAATTCATTGGCTGAAGTGATGCGTTCATTGATGCTTAGCACAGGACCAGGAAGCGCAGCATTTCCCCTCTCACTCTTACAAGAATAATCAGCGCGTTATCCGAGAGGTTTCTATTAACAAAGATAAAGCCATAGCAACTTTTTGAGAAGCAGGATATTACTGTCCTCCACAGGAGAGAGTCTCCGAGGCCTGAGATGCAGGGGGGTTGGCGAAGGTTCCCACACCCTCCCTGGACAGATTTATGACACCCCATGTCAGTACAGTTACACACCATTCAAAAACATTCTGACAGCTTCTATTTTGTGAATGAATCCTCTCGGTTTTAGTGAACAGAGTGAATAGGGCGCATGTGTTTTAATGGTTCTGCTCCTTGTGTAGCAGGCGTTCTCTGCCTCACACATTTGCTATCCTTGTCACAGTGTGTAAGGCAGCACATAGCTTTCAGGGACATTCTTTGCATTGCTGGACAATAGGTATATTTGTAATTAATTACTCAAGACTGAAATGTAAACCTTTGACATGTGATAAAAGAATTACTTTGAATAGGCCAAGGTGTTTGTTAAATTCGAGAGAGCAAACAGTTCACTTTCTGTTAGCCTGTAGAATGCTGCATATGCAGAACCTGAATTGTTGCATTGTATGTATATGAATGGTTTGTTATCTTTAATTTTATGCTAGAGGGTTCAAATCAGTATTATTAATCTCAGAAACTATTTGTAGTTGGTTTATTAATACTCGTCACTTGTTTATATTTATGAGAGACTAGTTTCAAAGGCAGTTGCCTCCATTTTCAATCTCTTTCCAACTTTCTAGAGATTGAAAATGGAGGCAAGTGCCTTTGAAACTAGTCTCTCATAAATATAAACAAGTGACGAGTATTAATAAACCAACTACAAATATCGAGATTTAACTGTATTGGAACACCACAGTGAAGCGAAAAATTATTAATTTTTAGATGAGTCGTATTTATTACACATCTGCTTCACTTTCGTACCTATTTTGAGGACATGTTTCGCAAATCGTTTGCATCTACGGCTCTTATGCGACTCTTGAGTCAATTTTTTTTCCCTTTTAATATTCAGGAAGTCTCAAAACGTGCATTTCCAGAAAAATCTCCAAATACTTTCCCTGTTTGCTTTAGTGACACAACAAAGAAAGTATAAAAAAAAAGAGGAAATAAATAGTTGTGTTTGTGTCTACGCATCGTGGCACGTAACATAATCTCAACAGTTCCTAAAACACGTGACGAATGTACGGACTTAACACCAGCTGATCTTAATTGCAGCTGTGTTAGGCAAATAATCATGCAGCGCTATATTACAGTGGAGTCTAAACTGCAGGCGGTCCCATACGAATGTGTCAAAACAGCGCTTGGCAGAATGCCCATTCCTACCATGTTGTCAACTTTAAATTTAGTTATTGGGTGGCCCGATGCATAGATATAAAAAGCCTACATTACCTTGAATGCTTGTCATGTTAGATATAACAATAGTTATATAGTCGACCACTGATGATTCCGAGCGCATTGGATTTTTACCGCTGGGGTATGCGAAGGACCACATTGGAGTAAATCCAGTGAGGTGCAGAGAAGTTGCAGTTAGTTTGATATTCTGTGGCTTGCTCTTTTCGTCTTTCTGCTTGCGAACTCCCATTGTTTATCTAGCTACATCATATGTGCTTCTGTTCAACACTGCTCCACAATCAGTACTAATATCTATTTTTAAAATCTAAATATAGTAAACCCCAACAGAATCATGAAATGCTGTTATGAACTATATTTTATAACCCGCTTGTCTGATTTATCACGCCAAAAATGTTATTTAAGCGGCATAATAAACAAAACCCTATAGCAGTGTGTCACACCAACTGTAATAGGGTTTTAAAAAATACTTGATAATAAAAAATATAAACCAATATTACTTTTTTGTATTAATCATAGACTTTAGCATCACTTTTAACAAAACAATTCATTCTTTTGCTGGCAGCAGTTCTGATTCAATATTTCTGGGAATTTTCAAGCATGTTTACAGTCAAAAGCTTGCTGTTTAGAAACGAACGCTCAGGATAAGCACTGCCCTCTGCATCCGTATCTCATGTTCTTACGATCAATCTGTTCTAGGATACGTTGGTGTAATTATTCATAACGTAGGATCCATTCGAATGTAGATAAGAATATGTAAAATATGATTATGAATTTTAAAATTATACATCAATTACATTATACTGGTTTTATTTCACATAATTTAGATAGGTTTTACTAAGAACTACTGTATGTAGCACTCAGTGGCGAGGTGTAACTTTCAAAGTGAAGGAAGTTCCAAGTAATAATTTTTATTAAAATAAGAGAGAATAATGACTCAAAGAACTAAGGCTACTCTTCAGCACTCTTACTATTCTACGGTCACACGTAGGTCTTTCTTGCATTGTAGGACTGCTCACACTACAAGGAGACATATGCCTGCTTTCCCTCTCCACTCAAACGTTCCAATTTTTCCTACAGTTGGCCCACACCACGTGAACTGTTAGCCTAAACTGGAGAAAGTATGCGATGCACACAATTCTGCTAGTAACTTAAAAGAATTTCCTGTTTCTCACCATGAAATGCCAATCGACACAAATTAATATTGCTAATGCTGTTTAAATATACTTACAGTTGTAATTGAAAGCACCACATAAAACAAAACAAAAAACTTACCTTCACATACTATAGAGGCTTCACGTGACAAAAATGGCAAGCGCTTCCTAACTATTGAAGAGCTGGATTGTTTCCGGAAGCCTACGAAGCATGTTATTCAACGCTACGAATGCGTAAATACAGAAATATTCAGCATTGAATGAGCTCGTGGAACCGATCACTTGAGCTTAAGCAGCTGTCTAATTAACCGCAGCACCGCGGACGTTCGCAAACAGATTTTGAACATGTCCAGAGCATTATTTTTTTGTTTTTCTTCTTTTTCTCTTGTAATTGTTGAGGCCCCGTAGGGGAAGGGATCCGTCCCTTTCAGCTGCCAAAGTGCGGGCGCTGCGGACCCTTAGCACTCGTAGTACCTCTGACGTTACTAGAGGAACCTCGGGCCGAACAGCCGAGCCCCTCCTTCAGGAGTTGTTCGGATTGGGATGGACTCGAGGGGGCAGTGTGTTCCCGAAACCCGTGGGAATCGGGTACGTCTTCGGACGGGGTTGAGAGAAGCCATTAAGTGTCCCGGGTACTAGCCTGCTAAGCTAGTAGAAGGTGTGCTAGATCACCAGGCGGCCCCACCGAGGTTTTTCGGTAGTCTTCACCTTGAGTGTTGACGCGCGTAAGTGGCGTATCCACTTCCATCCCGTCTTGAGTCCTTAGGACCAGATGGGGGGGGGCTTGTTAGTCTCTAGGTCTTGCCCTATGGAAAGTACCTCGGAGGACGCCGAGCGCCCTTTGGGACAGCTCGGATACTCCCTGGTTGAAGGAGGTCCGGGTCCAGTTCCTACGGGTTCAGGACTAATGGGAGTAGAACCTCTGGGCTAAACTAATTGTTGAGGACTCTCGTAGGGGAGGATTTCCGTCCCCTTCAGCTGCCGTGGTGCAGGCGCTGCGGACCCTTAGCACTCGTGGTACCTCTGACGTTACTAGAGGAACCTCGGGCCGAACATTCGAGCCCCTCCCTCTGGGAGTTGTTCGGATTGGGTTGGTCTCGAGGGGGCAGTGGTTCCCGATACCCGTGGGTGATCGGGTACTTCTCCGGACGGGGTTGAGGGAAGCCATTAATATTCCCGGGTACTAGCCTGCAGTGCTAGTAGAAAGTGTGCTAGATCGCCAGGCGGCCACATCGGTAGCCTTCACCTTTAGGAGTTAGCACGCGTAAATGGCGTATCCACTTCCATCCCGTCTTGTGTCCTTGGATTAGATGGGGGGCTTGTTAGGAACCCAGGTCTTGTCCTATGGAAAGCCCCACGGAGGACGCCGGGCGCCCTTTGGGACAGCTCGGATATTCCTTGGTTGAAAGAGGCCCTGGGCTTGGTCCTATGGGTGCAGAACTAATGGGAGTAGAACCTCTGGACTCAACTGTAATTGTTAAGGAAATATACACTGCTCTTTGTGAAAATTGCAACACCAAGAAGGAATTATCGGAATATCTACAAACTCGGTGGTAGTGTAGAAGAGTGTGCAAGCAATAAGGGATTAGGTTTGCAGAGAGATGGGGTACACACGAGGCCGAGCAGAGCCTTCACGGGCCTGTCAATCTGACACTGTGTTGTGCCTAGTGTATTCAGTAGAGAGCTGTCAAACATGGTGAAAACAAAGTGAGTGCCAGTATGCCTCGCCGACGTCAATGGGAGCCATATTGGCAAGTGACCGAGCTCGAACGGGGCACAATGATCGGTCTCTGGTAAGCTGTTATGTCGTACCGTGACATTTCGGCTCGTGCAGGGTATGATGCTACGACAGTGATGCGTGTGCGGAAGCAGTGGATAGATGAAGGTCGTATGTAGCGAAGAGCGGGAGCTGGACCACAAAAAATGACCATGGCACGGGATGCCGTCATCTTGTCCGTATGGCCATAACAGACCGTACAACTTCATCCACAGTGTTGGCTCGACGCTGTAGCACTACAACAGGCGTGAACTTGTCTGCATCATCGGTTTGTCGCCGTCTGCTGCAGGTTGGACTGCTTGGTCGCATGCCATTGTCCAACTACAAGGGTGGGTAAAAAAGTAATGCCTCCTATTTTTTTCTCTTTTAATTGCCAAGAAAATTGAATCCAATTTACATAGCTTGAAAACTACAACAGTGACGATTAATTTGTCACTATTCAATATAATCTGCCTTTTCCACAGTTTTGGTTCAACTTTTAACTAGGGCATGTTTTCCAGTGTGGTAAAACACACGGTCTTGCTTCCTAAGCCATTGACGCACGGACGTTTTCACAGCCTCCTCATCTACAAAATGAATCCCACGATGAGGTTCCTTTAGTGGCCCGAACAGATAGAAGTCTGATGGTGCTAGGTCAGGGCAGTATAGCGGGTGAGGTAAGACTTGCCATCCCAATTTCTCAATTTCTGCAGTGGTGTAACGGCTGGTGTGTGGTCTTGCATTGTCTTGCAAAAGAAGAACATCTCCCATAGCTTTTGTTGGGCGAACTTGGCGAAGACATGCTTTCAGGTTTTTGAGAGTTCTGGCGCATTGGAAAGAATTTATTGTGCATCCCTGCTCCAAAAAATCAATCATAAGCACACCCTCTGCATCCCAAAACACTATGGCCATAACTTTCCCTGCCGACCGCTGAGTTTTGAATTTTCTTTTTCCTTCGGTGACGTTGTGTGATGCCATTCCATTGACTGCCTCTTTGATTCAGGTTCAAAAAAATGAACCCACGTTTCGTTTCCAATAATTTTTTCCGGAAACTCCTCTCCCTCCAAATTGAAGCGCTGCAACTGTTCGGAGGCTATTGTTTTCTTTGTTTCTTTGTTTTGGGCGGTTAACATTCTTGGTACCCAACGTGAACAAACTTTTGAGTAACCCAGTTGTTGAATAATCGTCATCACACTGCCTTTACTGAGGGAGGTAATGCGACACAATTCACCTGTTGTTACCCGGCGATCACCACGAATGATGTCATGGACTAGCTGAATGTTGCATGGAGTCACTGCAGTCACCGGCCTGCCGCTTCGCTTTTCATCTGCCAATGGTGTTTGCCCTTCATCTTCGTTACAGCGACGAACCCATCGTCTAACAGTGCTGACATCCACCGTTGCATCAGCATACACATGATTTAGCCTTTCGTGAATGCGAATTGGCGTTTCATCTTCCGCAGTCAAAAATTCAGTCACAGAACGCTGTCTAATACGAATGTCGATGTCAGCCATTTCGCAAGAGGACGCAGTGCTGCCACCTGTTGACTTAGGAAGTTACTAGTGCAGGGGATTCGAGAAGGTTTGAGGAATTGCACCAAATTCAAAGTTTTTACATAACTTACTTATTTAAGGGGGGAAAATAGGAGGCATTACTTTTTGACCCACCCTCGTATAAGCTCTTCCGATTACAATGGGCACGTGAACTCCGCCACTTGGGTGCTGAGTGGCAAAATGTAGTCTTTTCGGATGAGTCCCGCTTCAACGAATCCTACAGTGATGGCCGCATACGTGTCCGACGGTAAAGTGGTGAGCGTAACTGTGAAGGCTGCATTGTTGAGCGGCGTAGCGTACAAACACCTGGTAAGATGACTTGAGGCGCCATTGGTTACAACAATCGATCTCGCCTCCTACGAATTGAGGGCTGAACAACAATCTAAGCAGCTACCTAACGGTGGCTGTAGAGCCTGAGGTACTCCCTTGCTTCAGGCATATCCTCAGGTCATATTTCAACAGGACAATGCCCGGCCATATATTGCGAGCAATGTACAAGCCTTCTTCTAAGAGCACTGCTTCCCTGTCCTGACATGTCGCCCATCGAACATGTCTGGGATATGGTTGGTCGGCGCCTAGTGCGTCATAGTCCTCCAATAACTAGTGTCACGGAGTTGAGGGGTCGAATACAAACGCGTTTAGGAAAATCCCTCAGGAAAGTGTTCAGAACCTTTTTGACGCAAAACCACAGCGTATAGCAGCTCTAATTGCAGCGCATGGAGGCCACACGAAATACTGAATATTAGGGCTCAAAGGCCAGTTTTTTTGGGTTATTTTTTAGTTTACTTCCTCCAACTTTAAGTCATGTCGGAAGATGAATGGAATGGGTGAAATGCTCAAATGAGCCCAGGGTCCATAGAGCTTAGAGTTACCCGACATTCATCTTTCAGGATAAGGGAAAACCCCCGATGAAACCTTGTATAGTAGGCTCGTCCATCGTATCCCAGGCGGCATCAAAAGCTTTCCCTTCTGACCACACCTCCTCATATGTAAGCAATTATAAGCGTTTTCCACCCTTAAACATATGGGTCGTCCTTCTTAATACGTTCACCAAGTTAGAGCGCTGTTGCAATATTTTTCTTGTGTCCTCACAAATTAGCTTAGACTGTGCAAACGTGCTTCCTATGTGTGTTAATTAAGCTTATATTTATAGAAGTCACATAGTGTTTTACTTAGTGTAGTTTTATAAATTTATTAGTGTTTAATAGTTATTGGTGTTTAGCACTTGAGTAATTTAATTAAGATGTGGAGACCTTGGGTATCGAACCTAACATGGATTTTCATTCATACTTGTAATACTCATAGTATTTCTAAACTTTCTCGAGTTCTAAAGCATTTATGACATATTTAATTATTATGCGGAATGTACGTGATCATTTATTTAAATTGTGTTTAGCAGAAGACCCCCCCCCTCCAAAAAAAATATACTGCTTAACTTTATTCAAACTTTATTCATAAAATTAGCAGACATCCTTGTAAAAAGCTTCGAAAATTTAAAACGAGTAATAAGAGTTTTTTTACTAGTTGTTTTTTTTTCTTTTGAAGTATTTATTGCTTTGTTAAATCAACAGAAATGCACCACTGTTGCTGCCATAGAATAAAGGAAAATGTTTTAGGATAAATCGGCTCACGATTGCAATAAACAAAGCTCTAACGTGCAATCTTTACTTATAAATTATTATTAACTACCAGAATATCCAAAGTGCTTCTTTAATTCGCAAGTAAATATCCCTCACAAACTCATGCACACTGATGCAATTTAACCTCTTTAAAATTGTGATGATGTTTTACTAAACTTTTCTTAGATATTATGCTAATAATACGCATTTAGATCTTGTACGTAATAGAAGTACTAATACCATAACAGCATAGGTAATATATATCTATTCAGTTATGTTATAAAGAGTTGTAACATTATGTATTATTATAGGAAACTTTAATCATTTAAAATTTATTAATAATGATCAATGACGATTTTTTACAGTGAATTCTGCTTTATTTATTTATATTTTGCCTCTAAACGTTATTTTAAACAACGGCAACCCTGGGTATTCTCAGCTGTAAACACGTGCCTAACATTCTTGACCTCTGACCCCGGTTGGTGTTTCCTAAGATGTTTATGTCATCGTGGTTAGGGGAAGAACAGTTTTTTTCCTACAAAGAGAGCCGGTTGGGGATGGTTTAAACGCGGCCACTATACAATGTTTGTCAAATACAGAGCCTTGTGGAAAACCATGATGAATTGTTGATAGAGAAGTGGAAATTTAACACTGTAGAGATAGGGAATTCCAAACCCCCTTAACAGATCCACGATTACACAATTTGAAATATTCCTGATTTTTATGAGAGCTATAAGGAGACAGGAAGCATTCTTCTATTATTAACAGTACACATTACTGTGGGCCACTTTTTATGCAATATGCGTTTCTCTTTCTTTTTGGGAAGGTTTCTGCTGCATGACACGTAGCAATTCGAGATATACCTACGTCAGTGCTGAATATAAATAAATCACTTCTGGAAATACCTATCAAAATACTCTTTGTCCTTCATACGACACCTTACTCTGGGAAACAGACGTTGCGTTTGTTGCATATTTATATTCCGGGTGTTCTAAACGTGACCAAACTAACAGCTTCATATACGGATAGGATGCATACGCAGATAAACGGAGATTCCAATGACTTATAATCTAGAACCAGGATATTACAATGTACGTCATCAACAATCAGAGGTAGGCTTGTACACTGTCGCGAACCCGTTATCGCGATAGCGCGGCTTTTGCATACAAAGGCCAGATAAATATAGAGTGGAGATAAAACGCTTGCCAACACAGATAAAGTTAGACGTCTGGAACGTTCGTGTTTCGCCTTGTGCCGTCTTACAGAACATACGATTTCTTGTTTCGTTACAGAATATTCCAGAAATTTCTAGTAATACGAGTCGCGACTCGCCAAGGGACAGTTGTAAACAGAGTCGTAACGGGAGTTGTGAACAGAGTCGAATTGGAAGTTGAGAATCGTCCGAGTACAACTGTGTTGTGAAAGTGAACGCTTTGTGGTCAACGACCTTGTCGACTGTAATTGTGTATGTGACGTAATTCTGCTACTGTAAGGTTTTACCAGAGTGTTTCTCTACGGAAATAAAGAGCATTTTAAAATTCTGCAACTTCGACTTCTAATTCTACGAACCCACGTCACACTACCGATGAGCATAGAAAGCGCCCCACAACTGACCACTGTTTATGTTGGTCCTGGCACACCTAACCTCAAACCCTAGTCACTGTATTAGCAGAGTACTTTACTTCTTAACAAGATTGAACTGCTGAAGGGTATCTCTTCCACAGGAGAGAAAGTCTCCGAGGCCTGAGACGCAGGGGCGTTGGCGAAGGTTCCACACCCTCCCTCGACAGATTTATGACACCCCATGTCAGTACAGTTTGATGCCGAAATTAAAGGACTGCCATAAGTAAGGAATCATGATGGATTTCAAAGGAATGTTGGTTCTTTGTTACAACGCGTGCAGGTGCAGTTGAGTCGAATAGCAGTTGGGGTGAATAGTTGTTTAAACAAAAGAAACGTAAGAAACAGTGTCCTTAGCAGAGTTCTAAAGGGTAGCACTTGCCTTTGTTTGAATAGGGTATTCTTCGGACCCTTAATGACATGAAAAAATAGTCACAAAGGGAATCTTTGGTGGAATAATGGGCATCGAGAAAGTGAAAGTTACACATACACCCACGCGCAGCTGTGGATAATGCGAAGTCACCCATGCTACCAGATCTAATGCTCCTTTCAGTAACTGCAGTGATAGGTATTATGCACTGTCTATCCACCACAAGAAGGCAAGCGAGGCATGAAGAGGGAGAGGAGCTTGAACTATTTGTCTGCTCTGGTAGTGGATCTGTTTACTACGAAATGAGTATGAGAGTACATATGATTCACCCATACTGCCAGATCTAATGCTCGTTTCAGTAACTGTAGTGATAGGCATTATGTACTGTCTATCCACCACAGGAAGGCAAGCGGGGCATGAAGAGGGAGAGGAGGTTGAACTATTTATCTGTTCTGGCAGTGGATCTGTTTACTACGAAATGAGTGTATGAGAGTACATATGAGTCACCCATACTGCCAGATCTAATGCTCGTTTCAGTAACTGCACTGATAGGTATCATACATGGGTAAGCTATGTAACACTGTATATGAATGAATAAAGAATTCATATTTTTACCTTGTGGGTTCGTAGAATTAAAAGTACAAGTTGCAAAAATTCAAAATGTTCTTTATTTCCGTAGAAATACACTTACAGTAGCAGCATTACATCACATACACAATTATAATCTTCCAAGGTCGTTGACCACAAACAAATAGCTCACTTAACTTCCAATTCAATTACCACTCTCTCATTACGACTCTTTACTACTGTTTAGTACTCCTGTTTTTGACTGCCGCGCTGGCATGTCGCCTCTTATATATACCACTTATATCACTGAACATTTCTGGAATATTCTGTAACAATCAAGAACTCGACTGTTCTCTATCAATCAAGATGTCACTAGAATGTTCCATTTATCTCACTTTATCTGTTTTGGCATGCCTTTTATCTCCGCACTATCTTTATCTGCTTAGACAAGCTGTTTATCTCCGGCCAGCACCATTGTCCCTTATCTCTCTGCGGCGCGCTATCGTAAATAATGAGTTGGCGACAATATCATATCCGAAAGGCCAGCATAAACACAGCAAAAGAGATTACATTATTTTAAAAAATAAACATCACTAATGAATTTTGAAATACCGGCAGTCGATTCTGCTTTTAAATCTATTTCATTTTCAGATATTGGTAGTACTAAAATAAACAGAGCGACGGTAACGTTAACAACGAGACTGTTGAAGGTTCAAGCTGATGATGTGAATAAGATATTAACAAAATCACGATCCTAGTCAATTTGTAAGAAAACATTCATTTCTTATAAGATAAGTGAAGTTTTTTGAGTTACAAATTATTATATTTGTTAGAGGGTGAGTCAAACGAACACCTTAAATTTGTAATAACAAAACGAAATTTCGTGCCGTTATCATGTAAGTTGGTAAACGTGCTACAAACAACATGCAGAATGGCCAGCATAGTGCAGATGCACACATAGCGTCACAGTATCAGTATAAAGATGTCCACCCCACTTGCAAGTACACGTTCTGTTATTTGGTTTTTGCGTAGTGAAGGTGTGAAACCTATTGAAATTCAACGACGAATGAAGGTTCAGTACGGTGATGCATGTTTGTCACAGCAGTAAGTCTACGAATGGTGTAGGAAGTTCGCAAATAGTGCGACTTCAGTGGAAGATACTCCACGTCCAGGTCAGGCACAACGAGTTGTGACTCCACAGAACATTGCAGCAGTTGAGGCCATGGTGAAGGAAAACCGCCGAGTGACACTGAATGACACTGCAGTATGTTTATAGATTAGTCATGGTTCAGCACACCACATTATGCATGATATGCTCCAGTTTCACAAATTTTCTGCAAGATGGGTGCCATGGCAGCTGAGTCCTGAAATGAGAGAACGACGTGCTGATGCTTGTGAAGAACTTCTTCGGTGGTTTGAACGGAAAGGTGATGGCTTCCTTGCAGGAATCGTTACTGGGGACGAAAGCTGGGTTCACTTCCACCAATCGGAAACGAAGAGAGCGAGCAAGGAATGGCGCCATTCCTCATCACCAAAACCAAAGAAGTTTGTAACAATACTTATTGGTGGCGATCACAGGTTACCACAGCTCCACGTTGTGCACCAGTTTGAAGCAAATATTATAGTGAGCAATGAGGTTTCTCTCAGGGTATGCGTGGATGTGTGTGAGAAGGAAATTTTACAACACTGGAATGCCCGTCTCCAAATTATTTATTCACTGCTTCTTATTTCAAACCTCGAAATGGAAGCTGCCGACCGAGGGTTACCAATCTCGGTTTATAGTGACTGAATGCTAATTATATTTCTCGATAAATTTTGATGACCCGACAAATATTCAAGACAGAACAAGTTGACCGCTCTAATAGGCTTGACGTCTCAGACTCCTCTCTGCGGCTTCACGCCGAAGAATGTTTATAATGGCTTCCTAGCCGCGATATAGCCATATCGGCTATACACCGACGACTGCTTATATTGGCTTACTAGCCGCGAACGGTCTCCATCGGCTAAACGCCGAAGAGTGCCCCCTGATCACAACTGCGTGCGTGTATATATCTCCTAACTTTCCCTTTTCAAACTCTGTTGAACAAAGTCCTTTTGTGGCTGTTTTGGTCGCCATTGTAAACGATCCAAAGAATACCCTATTCATATACGTCAAGTGACAATTCCTTTAGAAACCTTCTAAGGACATTGCTTCTTTCATTCATGGCATTGTTACAACACTTTCCCCACTGGACTGACCTTGGCCTTGGTCGTCACAAAGAACCAACATTCCTTCGACATCTACCATGACTGCTTCTGTCAAACCATAATTTCGGTATCAAGTTTCAAACAGAACCATCAGCAGTGAAGGATATGCTGACTCTTTTGGGACGAAAAAGGTCTCATTTTGGAGCATTACATGCCCAGAGGGACCAGACACCAGTGCATCATACACAGATCTCCTAAAATCTCATCTGCGGCCTGCAATCAAATCAAAACGACGTGGAATGCTGTCAGCAGGTGTACTTTTGCAACATGACAATGCAAGGCCCCACACTGCCCGTACAACAGTTGTAACAATCACAGACTTGCATTTTGAGTGTCCTCCTCATCCACTTTATGCACTTTGTAAGCGCTGGAGGACTTGCATTGAGTGCGGGGTGATTATGTTGAAAAGTGATACAGTTTTGTGCCACTTCTGCACAGTAAATAATATTTAAAAACATATTTAAGCTTTTCATTTGACTCATTCTCGTATATATTTGTTTGCTTCTCTGTTAATAGCTTCATATTTTACGTATTTAAAAACACTCTACTTAGTACATAGAAATATAGAGTATGTCTGTAAACTTTCAGTTTGCAGCAAAGTATGCCTTTACATTTCTCACCAGCATGATGTGCATATGGAACCCTAATTAGATTAAGCACCTACGTGTACATTCTGAGACATTACCGGCAAAAGCCGGATATCAAGTAAGTTCATTTGAGCTAATTAAGGTCAGAGGAGTACCCTAGACAGTTCCTAGTGGCTGTGTCCAAAGACATGGGAATGACCTTACCCAATAATAATGACCCCATATCTATACAAGACACGGTCAGAGTCGGAATTCTGGCACACTGCCTGAACCGTCGGAAAGAACACAGACGTAACCCAACTTTAGTTCTCAGAGAAGCTGGCCGGAAAACAAACGTGCATCGAACGTAAACATGGTCACTCGAAGTGCAGCTTAAGTACACAGGGAAATCCTATCTTACCAGCCAATGGAAATAATCATTTCTTTCACACTAGCCGTGCGTAGGCTAAGGTTAGAATGAGTAGAGCCATAGCCGAGATTTGAACCACGGATCTCCCACTCTCCGTGTGGTTGCTCTAACCAACTGAGCTACTATGTTACACAAATATAACTATTTATAACAAAAACTTCACTTATGTTAAGAAAATGTTCATTTTTTTTTCTTTTTTTAACTGAGATCGATTTCACAACCAAATTGCTTGCATCTACAAATTCATCAACACACTCTGTTGTCAAGAATTCCAGTTACCACGTGTAACAGTACTTTTGGGTTATGTTTGAAGTATGAAAAGTTTATAAATTTATAAAAAATGATTATGTAAATATATTTAATTATTTAGATATGTAAATAATGTATGTAATTGTGTGATTGGCCGAAGTAATAATTGTATGACGTAATATGACGTAATGTTGTGACGTGGTATTAAATCGGCCAATCACAAAATTAAGAGGGAGTGAGTGTGTAGTGTTTTAGGGCCCGTCGACAACAAGGTCATTTGGGCCCGACAAAATTAAGATACAGGTAACGATAGTTACGATAAATCAACACCAACTCTAATACTCAGACCATAATACACATTCCAAGATGGCGCCCGTCAAAGCCCAGTGACTCTGGTTAAGCAGAATAGGAAACTATACACAATGGACATAATATAATCCATATTACGGAGCAGCGAGGTAACTCCTAAGCATTTATCACTTTATACTTTCAACTAAAACGTGTAATAACATAAATAAAGAACATCATGGCAAATCCTAAGAGCTTATCACATTATATAGTAGCACGACCAGTACTATGCATTTTCCACCTTACACTTCCAATCAAAATTTAATTTATAAGGCATGACAACTCATAAGCATTAAACACAGCAAACTTTATCTTATTGGACTCAATCATCCTATCGTCTGTAGCAAGTACTAAAGTTTCTTTTATATTGTTTACATAGTAACCTTTTCTGGTAAGGACATAGGTACTGCTTATACTATAATATTTAAGAGAACTCACCAGATTGTCCAGTTTACTCCAATTGTCACGTTTGAAGGTGTCAGTTCCCTCACACTGCAAGAGCCATTTAAAATTTTCCACTGGAAGGCTCATAATATTGCTTCTAGGTTATGAAATACTTTGAAACTCACTAAGTGAAGGAACATTAGTGAAGCTGGGATCTTGAATGTTATTGAAAAGAACGCAACTAATCGTCTTTAATAATGACTATCAATGGGTTATAATCTCCTCACCACTTCGGTTCAAAACTGTCAATAACATCTTGTGCACACCAAATATTAAACTTATCTTTACTCTCTGTAAAATGTGTTGGATGCATTCTTCAGGATTTCGTCTTTTCTGGTTGAGCTTTAATGTGTGATAGGATGGCTGATTTTTAAAAATCGTGGGGTATGCACCATCTATTAATTTTTGTACTTTTCGAAGGGCACGAATTGGTTCACCATCATTTACTGGAAAGATGTCTTCCTTAACCTCTAAGCACTGTTCAAAATGAATACATACTACAGTTTTGTCATTTACTTTAAAATCTTTACAATGTATGTTCCTGGTCCACTTATCCCATTACGATTTTACCTTCGGAAATTTAAATGTCGAGTGAGGTATACTACCATAATTAGATTGCAGCTGGGAACACAACGATGCATTTCGACAATATTTCACAGTATATATTTAGGTAAACGTTATCACTTTATGTTAAATACTCAACTATAAACTAACTCGTTAGTCACTAATTGCCACTGTAATATGAATTACATTAATTCTTCAAACACACAAAGTAAACAAACACACACTTTACTCTGTAGATATAACCACAACATAACAAGCTGGGCCACGAGTGCCGCCATTTTTCCTACAATCGATTCTCGTATTATGGTCTGAGTATTGGAGCTGGTGTTGGATAAATTAATAATCTTGGTAGAGAGAGATTTTTGTTGTAATGGTGGAGTGTGATGAATAGCGGTGCAAGATCAAGAACATTTAAGTAATAGTTTGAATCTGTATAAATGTAACAAAGTAAGAATTTATCGACATGTTTGGAAGTGACTGGGAAAGGAAGTTCAAGCAAAATGTAATCTAAATAATACAATTAAATAGTTACAGAATTTGACTTCTCCGAAACTTTATTCCGAACCACACCTGAAAAAACAGATGTCTCATGACTTATTTAGAATAAGGTGATACAATTCGTGACCAGAGGAAATAGATAGCCGCAAAAACTCACACGAGAAGAGAAAGAATTGTGCGCCCAACATAGAAATCCTGTCCCAAATTGCGCCCAAACGTGTGGCTGATGAAGATGGAGACAAATTAACGACGAATGGTCACAAATTCCTGTAACACATGTTATGTTTTTTTTCAGTATTACCAAAATCTGAAAACAAAACAAACCTAAACGCAGTTGTTTTTTTCCAACAAACTTCTAGTTTAGCAATAGGTAATCCTCTTTCACCTTTTCTTGCTGATCTTTATATGAGTTTTATTCGAAATGCAAGTCACTAAAGCATTCCCTTAGATTTTTAAAACCTGGTATAGATACGTTGATATTTTTGCTACTGTTCCTGATAAATTAACGATGCTTTAAAATTACTAAATATACAAATGTGTGTAGTGTTTAACGCCCACTTTTACTACATACGGCACCGCAGGCGGTGACACTAATGATACATGAGATGAAGATGCAGCACCGGTGGAATGAGATGGCGAGGGAAACCGGAGGTCCCGGAGGAAACCCGCCCCAGCGTCGTGTTGTACACCACAAATTGCACTTTGCGGTCGCCTGGGATCGAACCCGGACCGCCTTGGTGAGAGCCAAGCGGTCTAACCACTGAGCCACGGCGCGGCCACTAAATTTACAAGATAAACCTATAAAAAAATTCACATTAGAAACTGAAATTAATGGATTTCTTCCTTTTCTGGATTTGAAGATAATAATAAATTAGATTTTGGTATTTATAGGAAGTCTACTCATATCGATAATTACATAAAAAATAAAAGTTTTAACCCTTTTTCACCTAAATTTGCTGTTTTAATAGTTTGATTTATAGATTAATAAATATACCACAGAATAAAGAATAATTTAATAAAGAATATAAACATATTATTAATACTGCTTTAATTAATGGATTTAATAAAGACTTTATAAAAAATAAGAGTGAAAAATTTAAATATAAAAAAATTGTTAATGATATTTCTAGCCTTAAAAATAAAAGACGATTATAATTTTTAAAAATTTACTTGCCGTCCTTGGGTTAATAAACATTTTCAAATTTTTTTAAAGAAGTTGGTATAGCTTTACGTCCTCAAAATATTTATTTAGTTATTTATTATCCAATTTTTATTCCTATTTTACCAGGAATCTAGTTTACAAATTTATGAACACAATATAATTTACAAAAACATAAATTCAATATCAAGATGACAAACAGTAAACATCAAGATGAATCATTTAGCTTAAGAAATATTTTGTTTAAGAAAGCCATGAAATATTGATAAGTTTTGTAATTCATCAGAATATGTGTAAGTGCTTTTGAGAAAGTGTAACCTAAGAATTGAAGCAATAATTCCAAGTTCGTATCTTTCAAAACAGAAAAACGGGCAATCAAATAAAATGTGAGGGAGATCTTGAAGATGATTTCCACAAATACAATCAGATATGGATTTGATTTTGAATCGAATTAAGTAAGCTGAAAGTTTGTCATGTCCAGTTAAGAATTGAGTGAGAACATAATTAGGATTAACGAATTTACATTTGTGTGTGTCAGAAACTGTTGAGAAATATAAATCTTTAGTCAGAGCACCACACTCACTTTTAACCAGTATTCATTCCAGTCGTTGATGATAATCTCCTTTAATGTTTCCCTCACAAAAGAAATAGGGCATAGAGTCCTCAAAATAAACATAGTATTAAAATTTTACTACATTTATATAAAAAATATAAAATTCCTAATAATAAAAAATCTGGTATTTATCAATTTAATTCTTTAGATTGTGATCAGGTTTATATTGGAAAGATGAAACTTAATTTGGAAACCAGAACGAAAGAACATTTTCGTAACATTAAGTATAAACAAATTGATAAATCGGCTGTAGCAGATCATTTTTGGTCATTTAACCATGAAATAAATCCTGAAGTTAAATTATTGAAACAATTAAATGGTCCGATAGATTTAATGGTTTGGGAAAAGATATTTATTTTAAAAAATAAACATCGCGTAATGTATTTTGACATACCAGCAGTTGCTTCTGTTTTTAGGTTTATTTCGTTTTCAGATTTTGGTAATACTGAAAAAAAAAACATAACATAGTAAGTGGAAACCTTGATAACGAAGTGTGTTGATGGACTGAAGATGAAAGAAATTTGTTTTTAAAATCGATCTCAATTAAAAAAGAAAAATTAACATCATTTTCTTAAGATAAGTGGAGTTTTTGTTACAAATATTTATATTTGTGTAATATTCATTACTTCACTGTAGCTAGCTTCATTTTCTACGTAATCATGAGTTAATACGGCCAACATGCCAACATGACATTTAATTCTCCAACTGACTCGGTTTTTCCCGGTAAACCACTTAGGAGTTCTCATACACTATGAGACACGCACCTTTTGTGGCGACTTACTTTTTTTCCTTAATTTACGTCCTCCAACGTTGAGTCATATAGGACAATGAATGAAATTGGTGAAATGATGCTCAAATGAGTCCAGGGTCCATAGAGCTTAGAGTTACCGGACATTCACCTTTAAGGATAAGGGAGAACCCCGGAAATAACCTTATCCAGATAACTCACCCTGACCGTGACTCAACTCGGGACTTCTTGTATGTGAGGCAGGCACGCTACTATCTACGCTACCGACTTACTATGCTGTAAGTACTTATGTCCCAGGCTTCATAGTTAACCACTAATGCCCGATTTCACCAACAGATGTTAAAATCGACGTTAACAAATATAACGTAACAATTGTCACAGCGCTAACACTAATGTTAAATTTCTTGCATTTCACCAACCTGTTTTCTGAAAATGTTAACAAACCTGTGTTAACGCCAAGAAACTTGTAAATATCACAGCTATAGAAGGCTATGGATGAATTGTATTATTTTCTGAACGTACTGCGATGCGCTTTTGTTTTCAGAGTACCAAATACCCTTCTTAAAAGTACGTAAAATATGAAGCTATTAACAGTGAAGCAAACAAATATAAACAAATATAACAAGTTGTAACTTAAAACTTCACTTATTTTATAAGAAATGATGATAATTCTTATAAATTCTCCGGGATCGCGATTTCATGTAAAACTTATGCACATCATCAAAGCTGTCATCGTTACGAACGCTAGATGTTAATATTGTCACCCAAAAGTCGGAACTCCCTATAGACCCGGCTGGCAGCGGCAGCAGGAGACGGAGGCGTTCGGACACACCCACCCATTAATTTAAGTCACTAACTGAAGGGATGATTAGGAGAGGGATCGAGGGCCACTGTGCCGTCTTTTTCCCCTCCACCTGGATTCTCGAACTTACGAGATATTTCATCTAATCCAGAACATTCTAGATTGGCCAGCTGACCCTATATAAGCAACACGTCGGGCTGGAGGAAAGTCAGTCAGTGCTTGACGAGCTAGTGAACGGACGAGAAGACTGCGTACGTGCGTCGGAGGAGTTTACGTAATCGCGAGTGCAAGTGGAACTTTAACGGACGAACTGGTGAATCATAATTGTGTGCATTACGTAATCCTGTGTAATTGGTAAGTGTTCAACTGTAAGTTGGTGGAAATAAAGAACATTTTTGAGTGGTGCAGTTGGACTTTTCATTTCACGAACCCACAAAGTCACAATATGTTCTTGTTAGTACTACCAAAATCTGAAAATAAAACAAATTTAAAAACAGAATCGACTGCTGTTATTTCAAAATTCATTACGCGATGTTTGTTTTTTTAAAATAAATATCTTTTCCCAAACCATTAAATCTATCGGACTTTTTAATTGCTTTAAGAATTTAACTTCAGGATTTATTTCATAGTTAAATGATCAAAAATGATTTGCTACGGCCGATTTATCAGTCTGTTTAGACTTAATGTTACGAAAATGTCCTTTCGTTCTGGTTTATAAATTACGTTTTGTCTTTCCAATATAAAGTTTATCACAATCGAAACAATTAAACTGATAAATACCAGATTTGTTATTATTAGGATACCGGAAAATTTATAAGAAAAAGTATCATCATTTCTTGTTTTAAGTTATAAATTGTTATATTTGTATATACCCTCCGTAAGATTCTATCCTATCCCGGTCTTCGTTCGGTTGATATGACCACTGAACTACCATGAAAACGTGCCAGCACGACATTAAATTCTCCAACTGGCTCGTGCTTTTCCCAGCAAACCACCAGGAGTTCTCATATAAACGAGACAACTACCTCAACGGCAACTTAAAACACGTAAGTACTGAGTTTTGTAGTTCAGTCCATTATTAGGAAGTGCAGGACTGAAAAATTCAATGCCACAGCCGGGTTGCTCTAACCACTGAGCTACCATGACAACATGCCAGAAAGTTAAATTCTCAAACTGACTAGTAAACCACTAGTAGTTCTCATATACTTACACATGAGACAGCTACCTTAATGGTGACTTACAATGTTGTAAGTGCATTAATTCCCGGGCTTTATAGTTCAGATCAATATCAGCTTAATTAATGGAAATCAATTGTTCTTTCACACAAGACGTGTGTAAGACAAAATTTCGAAATGTGGTATATATTAAACCTTAACTATGAAACAGACTTAAGGGAGAGAATTTGAAAATATTGTCTTTTCTCTACTAGTAGAGCAGAGACAACCCCACTGCATTCTAACCAAAATTTGAAACCTAGATAATAGTTGAAATGCTAGATATAGGTTAAAAAAGAAGCATCAAGCATGTTGGGAAAAGGTCAGTGTTGTGGGTCTTAAAATTATTCTGCGTTAATACAGCTGTCAACTGTTAGAATAATCTCAGCGCCGCCGGTGTGCTGGAATTTCGTCCCGTAGGTGGTTTTAAGTGTCAGTAAATCTACTTACATGAGGCTGTCTCTTTTAAGCATACTTAAAAAGGATCGACCTGTTCCGAAATTGAATCCTGGACCTTGAGATCAGTACAGCAGCAACTGAGCCTCTCATGTCTGAGTATGTGACAGAGAGAGCAGTATAACGTAAAACGAGAAGTATTGGAGATTTCAGTTCATAATCGGGAGGAAGGAAGTGACGAGAGGAGTCAGAACAGTCTAATCAAGGACACACGATAGTGCAGAGGGCAGGATCTCTTTATTTTACCAGTTGGAAACTCCCCGGTAGGCCAGCGCAACAGAAAGCTCCCCCGACTGGGGTCCGGAAACGGTCCTAGCAGACCAGGTCCTGAAGTTTTACCAAGAGCATATCATCCCGCCATGCAGCGCCGAGACTCCCGCCGACACTTCTAACCTGAAAGAGACCACCTGATGAGAGATGATACATTAGCCTGAAGACCAAGGAAAAACTCCTAAAAAAACCATGAATCAGTAAGGTCGACCACGGGAATCGAACCGAATGCGGACAACTTATGAAACCGCTTGAGCTATCCGCTCGTCCACGCTTTATATTGATTATTTTAATGGAACGATTTTGATTAAGATTATCATGTTTATTTTGATGACAAATGTAGTGCATCACTTGAATTTTCTGGAAATGTCCTCAGAAGTCCTCTTCATTTTGAATGCCTTTTGCATAATTGGTTAACTATTAGAAATACATAACATTTTACTACATAAAAAATTTAAATCTTATATGACCCAATTTATATCTAATACATTTTGTTTTTCTGAATTAAAATTTCGGACATATGCCTTATTTGTCTGAATTTTCCACTATTTACACTTTTTTCAAATGGAAGCTGTTTAGTTTTTTATCTATTAGCCAACAAAGGGAATGGATTTCAAAGGCAAATCCAGAGATTTGACTATCACTTAAATTCTACGGTGTTCGGATAGTCCACCTTGCACCTGCAAGAAAATTAGCAATAAGATAATTTTTACTAACATAAGATTGGAGAGTAAGTATTTGTAAAATGAGTTTTACAATGTGAGGTTAGAAAGTTATTAGTGTAAATACATCAGAAATTTGTTTTACTTGAGTGGCCTCTCTTATCTCAGGTGAAATTTGGGTAGGACATTTTTGAAAGGAATGCAATACTTTAATTTACTGACGAAATAACACAGGATGCAATATGCCCCAATCGGATTCACGATGGACTAAAATAATTTTCCATTGAAATCAAAATTTGAATTTTTGGATCGAATAAAGTAATTATAAGGTAAATACTACATATATACAATTACAACTCTCTAAATTGCCAAAGTACCTGTATAAGTCTTTACTCTGGAATACTCAAACTCTGAAAAATACGACCAAATCAAAGAATCGATTACTTCTAATCGATAGGTATCGATAAGTGCCTTTGTTCGGAGACACTGGAGGTTTCTCTTCTCTGTGAGGAGAAGCGATAAGACGCCTACAACCTAACCTCATTCCGAAAAGAAACGAGCACTGCACTGATGTTTACTTTGATGTAATATCGATAATCGGTGTACAAGCAATCGGGAATGAAAAACAGCTGATACCGATAACAAGTGGCCTTTCAAAACGTACGTGTGAAACACAAAGTAGGTGTACATTACATTAGCACAAATCACCGTGTTTGGACGTTACTTTGTTGTCAAGATAGCTTTATGTCTTTCGGGCTTAAATTTCTACGTCCAGTGACGTAGACACCAGAAATTTTATAAGGGAAATGTATTAGATGTGGATCTCTGTACACTTTCCAGTAATAATGCTAGCGATGTATTTACTATTTTTGTTTGCAGTATTTAGTATTAGACATTTCTCGGAGGAAAAAAAACTGGTCAAATTCACTGAATTGTTCAATCAAATGTTTTTAAAATTGCTTTTATTTTGACATCGCATACTTACTGCAGAGGCAGTATTGTATTCCACCCAAAAATTCACTGCAAATGTTCCCCGGATCTTCCCAGAAATCATAATTAAAGTAATACATACATTTGTGTGTGTGTATGTGAGTGTGCATGCACACACATACCATAACTTAAAGCTGGTTAAATACAAATCCCTTCGTCCCAAAATCGAATTTAGAGTAAAGCCTCGCTAATCCGAACCAGTTTTAAGAATAGTAAATGAAGACTTGTTTTACAGGCCATAAATTCCATTCTCAGTACGTGCATTACTTTAATTGAAAACATGACTTTCGTAAGTGCACAGGTCCACTTTCTTTTAATTACACTACATACAGATATGTGCTTTTATGTGAAAGTGTGCCGATAGAAATTTATAAACTTTATTTAAAATATTTCGATGATGATGTAAATGCTTTTTATCGCTCTCCAGTCGTTCTCTGCCTAACCCGGATGTTCGTTAACTCGGATTGGCCCTGATCCCAGTAGATCCGTGTAAACGAGGTTCTACTGAACATGGAAACTTTGCGAAAACTTCTATTTTCTCAAAAATGACCAACGATTTTGATTAATTTACTACATATGTCATTTTCATGGCAAAGGCAACGGCAATTCTTCCTTGATGTGTTTGAATCGCTGAGTCACCTACTTGGTTTTGAATAACTTACACGGTTATGTTTTATGTTCTAGCATTTAATTTTTCTTTATAAAACTTCTCCAAATTATATTTTGTAATGGAGCCGCTCTGGCGCCCGCGCGCCGATAAGGCAGCTAGCTTATTTCCCGACTAGTGATTCGTTATTAAAAGGCCAAGGTGACCGTAACACTAGCGGCGAGTGAGAAGAGATTGGAGCGGCAGAATGCATTGCTGGTCACCATGGCTACGGATTTGATTCATAGAAGCCGTATATTCCGCACCAACTCGTGTTGCCAACATAATACAGAACCTTTTTCCTACTTTTTCGTTAATCTGAAAAGAAATTTGTTGGTAGAAGTGGCAACCCGCTTGAAGGGAGCCCCGCGTCATGTGCTACTGTTTATTATCAGTTTGTATCCTGTGTAAAAACGTGATTTTTTTATATGATCAGTGATTGATATACGAAGTATTTAATTTTTTATATTTAAGGGACTTACAATGAATCCAACACACGACTTGGCGTGTCTCCACTTATTTCTTTATGGAAAAGTGATGACAAACGCTTTGCTGTAAATGTCGGTAGGCCAACACCAGTGGTATGCTTAGAAAATCTTTGCGATAGAGCATCTTCAAAATACACCAGGACATTTAAAACTCGTTGTTATGAGGAACACAATTCTGTTGGATTGAAGTAGCTGAGAAATAGCACTAAGAAAATTGCAGACGCTCTTCGGGAAAACTCGCGTCTATATATTGTAAAATACAAGGAGAACGTTAAGCTTAACAGACTTTTCATGCAATATCCCATTAGGGAAGTAGACAAGAAATGACATTTCGTGGAGATAATGAAAGTGAGGACTCTTTATATAAAAAGGCAGTTTTAAGGAACTTTTGGATTCATATTGTCACGGCAACAGCCATAAAAGTTTCGGCACAAATAAGGAAACAATCGGCGGATAAAGTTTCATGATAATAATGAGTCTTGCTAAGCAGTTAACGATAGCGCGTTCAGTGTAAACAGATAGCCGGCAACGCAGATAGGTGAGATAAAAGACTTGCTGGCCCAGACGTTTCCGGAAGGTGATAGAATATTGGGATAAAGTCATTAGATGCCTTGTTGATTCCAGAAAAATCTAGTGATTGTACAGAACAGTCTGAAATTCATGAATAGGTGTAAAGTCTGTTTAGTTAACGCGTGTGCACGTCGGTCTCTGCGTTTAATGAACCCTTATAATCGTTTTACAACACAGACCCTCCTTCTCCCAGATCTTTCTGCAAGGTTGCCACCTTTCTCGATACGTCATGGGTATCGATATATATATCGCCAAGCTACAATTCTACTGAATTCCATAATAACTCTTATCTTATTCAAAGTGCGGTATTTGAAACCCAGCTCCTTTCTGAGACCGCTCAAAGTGCAGTGCCTATAAGGAAAATCACAAATTTCTTGCAAATGTGCAACCAATTCGTCTAAGGTGTGCGCTCTACCTTTTGCAGAGATTCTATACATTTCTGGACGAATTAAATCGCTTGTGAAATTATCTACTTTAGAGAAACGTTTCCTTTTGTTTTCACACTTGATCGGCGTCTTTGGTATTCCTTTCGTCACAATATTTCTTACTGTATTTCTGTGAAAACCCAGAATTTATCATCAGGTTCATTGCACGACCCCTTACCAAGATTATTTGTCAGCACATATTTATATGTGTTCAAAACAAGCGCTTGAATTTGCTTAGAAACAGTTCCCGTTATAACTGTTTATTTTAGGCTTTTCCAGTAATATAACTCGGCCTAGTTATTCACACTATTGTCATCACTTTGATTATTTTCACTGGACTGAAAGTTACCTACTACTTCATTTGCATTTACTACTGCATTTCCCTCCCACGGTCTCCACAGCGTGACACACAACGAATTGCTGCACGTAATGAAACAGATCAACTGGAAGTTGGAACTTTGACAACTGATACTCCACGTGGAGTAGACATGCGACTGTCACTTCGAGAAAATCAGGGTTGCTATTGGTCCTCAACGACAGTGTTCCATTTCTGAAGTGTGGAGATAGATTTATGACGGTCATTAGTGGGCGGGAGGCTCAGGTTCCTTTGACTCCGAACTGCACATGCGTTAACTAAACAGACTTTATAAAAAGAAGCCATTGCTAGTGATGAGTGAGCTGTGTAACAAGAGTGTTGTTGTAACAAGAACTAATGTAATCTTCTGTCACTTTTTGTTATTGTGATCGATCTTGGAAGATTGGTTGTATTGATGATGTAATGTTGGTACGTGAGAATTGAACAGTATGTCTCTACGAAAATAAAGAACATTTAGAACTTCGGCAAATTGGACTTTTATTCTACGAACCCACAAAGTCACAATATACAGAGGGAACTCTATCGAAACTCAAAATCACTATTCTAGTATAAAATTAGTTTTTGCGATGCTGATTTTGCGAATTTAGGTTAGCCAATTTTCCGCGTCATATAATCAATTCGCCCAGAGTCGCTCCTGGACAAAGAATAACCGTAAAGTTTTTGGAAATAGCGTGTTGAAGAGTTTCAAATTTTGCGTAACTCGAAAACTGTAAGAAATAAACAAAATCTTACAACACGAAAAGCATAGAACTTTTCAAAGCACTTTTTTTTTTTCTGAAGCTAACAATTTAAGATATTCCTTTTTATTGGTTCGAATTTCCAAAATAGTCTTCTAGAATAGAGGTTATTCTTTTGTTTTTTAGCTCTTAGACATGCAAAGGACTGAATTTCAAAGTAACCACATACATTTAAAGATTTTACCTTCTCTTAAAACTTACTACTTTCTTATTCCCATTGTAACTATTGGAAATTAAAACATAACTGCTAATGCCAATACCAATTACCATTAAGTAGATGCAGATTAGTTTGTACAAAACCATAGATAATAGCCATGCTTCATAAGTGATTCGTCATTTTTTATTTGACTTTCAAATGTCTTCGAACGCACGCCCAAAGGAACAAAACACTGTTTGTAAATCCAATTCTACGTGTGTGCACCAGCACTTTAAATGATAAACTGGCACAATATTTGCATTGCAATGTGCCCTTTTCTGCTGGTAGTCTGACGCAAACATATTTTGCTTAAGGTTTGAACTAACAATAAGACAGCTTTGGGCAAAAACACTTGCTCCTTTTCTTTGCTAAGTGAATCCTTGGTCACATTCAGTCGCTTCCTGTTGTACCTCATTTAAAGTCGCTAAACAGCTGCAAAACAGTTCTTGAAAAGAAAAAGAAACTTCCAGATTGTTTTTTGTGTTCTTAGCAAACTAAGTTGGCACTCGTCCTGTCCAGCGCGAAGATCTGTCAATGCCATCAGGTTTTCTCCACTTCTTAAAGCACCGCTGCAATCCTAGTTTCTATCTCCGAGTTATTTTCAATTCTTTACAAAGCAATACTGGTATAAGAAACTTAAAGTTAACAAGCTGTATTTATGTTAACCTGAATTGTTTTGCAGTCTTGCAGAAGTGTTTTACTGTAACAGCCCTCGGGTTATACTTGCCAGCCGCAAGGATACATCCCGATTATCATTTCACGACAATTTAAACTTCTCATTATTGCTATGGAAAAATGTATTTTAAACCGTAACGTCACTGAGACATCAAAAGTTAGAAGATTTAATACTTCAGTAGTTAAGTAGTTAGAGAAGTATTTGATATATTTATACAGTATCCATTACAAATTCAGTACAATAAAATTTAACATAGAATATGTTAATAAATAAAATTGCTGACCTTAAGATTTACTTGCTGACTCAGGTCCCCTGGCTATAAGCTTTTGGTTTTCCTGATCAGCTTGCTGTCATTTCTTCTTGACCTTTGCTTCTTTAACCCTAATCCACTTTTCTCTTATCCTATATAAGAAACCTCCTATACATCTATTTTTCTTTTCTCCCATCCCCGTTAACATGTGTACTGCCAATATCTCTTTACTTACACTGTCCCCTTTCTTATTCCATATTTTTCTCCTGTAATTTGTTAGCTTCTTACATTCTATCAGGTAATGAACAGTGCTTTCTTCATCTCCACAAAATTCACATATTCCTACCTCACTAATTCTCAACCCTTTTAAGTGTAATATTCCTACTCTCAGGCCCGGGTTCGATCCCAGGCGACCGCAAAGTGAGATTCGTGGTGGACAACACGGCGCTGGGGTGGGTTTTCTCCGGGACCTCCGGTTTCCCCCGCCATCTCATTCCACTGGTGCTCCATCTTCATCTCATTTATCATCAGTGTCACCGCCTGCGGTGCCGTATGTAGTAAAAGAGGGCGTTAAACACTACACATTACACATTTCCTACTCTCATCCATGCTATGCCTTCTCTTCCAGTTTTGTCACATTGTTCTATATATTTTTCACTACCCCATTCTGTCTTTAATTGCTTATAAAATTTGAAAGATTTATTTTCTTCTATACTTTCCCATATCTCTTGACCATCTATGTCTTGTGGTCCAGTTCTCACTTCCTTCCAAAAACCGTTATAATTTGTCTCCTCTGCTCTCTATAGATCTCCCATGCCTATCTTTAATATCATCATCATCATCATCATCATCATCATCATCATCATCACGGTATAAGCCTTGTGGCCCGTTCTGACTTCAAGGAAATTGATCGGACCATCTCATTCGTGGCCTGCCAACATTTCTTCTACCTACAGGTTTATACTTGTATACTATTTGTGGTGTACGGTCTTCAGTCATTTTCTGCTCATGATCTTGCCATTTTTGCCTATATACAATGATTGTTTCATTTAGACTCTGAATTTCCAATTCTCTTCTAATATCCCCGTTTCTTTTCTTGTCTATGAGTCTATAACTTGCCACCTGTCTCAGAAATTTCATCTCAGCAGCCTTCACTTTCTTCTGTTGTGAGATAGTCAAGACCCAGTTTTCACACCCATAAAGCAGGGTTGGGATCGCCATTATTTTATACAGTTTTAACAAAGTTTGACAATTACAATTTTTAAAAGTCCTTTTCATTGTGCCACATATTGTTTGGAATTTGTTTATTTTGTTTTGTAGATCTCTATTACTGGTATATGACCCAATATAGCCAAGATAATTAAAATAACTTTTTTGTTGGATAGGTTTATCATTTATGCAAATTTTTATTCTCAAATGGTTCCTTTTTTGTTTTTTCATATGAAATTTGAAGATTATATTCTCTTGTAATATTATTTAATTCATGTATGCCTCTTTGTAAGTTATCTTCTGTCTCCGCAATTAAAATCTGGTCTTCAGCAAACAGCAATGTGTGAACATTTCTCCCCTGTATTATAAAATGTGTTCTGAGCCTAGTTTGCCATCGTACAACTGCGTCATTAATATATATTAAATAGGATAGGTGACAATGGACAAAGGTTACAATTCCGACCACCAACTATTTGTGGTCTTAATGCTTTACTGTTGCTTCATTCACAGATTCAGTAATTCTCCTTTCTGCCCTTTAATACACTTACACCAAAATTTCAATATTCTCTCTATTGTTATTCACCTCCTTTTTGTATTACCTAGCTAGTAAGAGAAGTAAGTGTAAAGAAAATTCCCAAAGATTTCAAAGCCTCCAAAATGCGACCGTCGTACGCTTTTAGCTTCAGCTTACGATTATTGTGTACCTTTTACTTCATTTCAATATTTTGTACGTTATTCCTTGTGTTTTTTACGCAATTGTAAAATGATTTCTCGAAAAGTTCAACTGAGGTCTGATAAGAACTCCTTTGATTGAGAAGCTGAGGATATTTCTTCTCATGCACATTAAATATAATTTTTGCAATATTTGATTTGAAAATTAATACGTATTTGGTTGTGGAAGAAAATTAACAATAGTTTCACCGTATGGCATTGTGCTGCTGCCACAAGCGGGAGCCGGGCGCTTGGGCAGAAGAGAAAGGGACAGAGGGAAACTCCAGAGCATTTTGCCCACTGTTGTTACCACGAAAGTTATCGGAAGGTTTGCGGCTTTCTAGAAACAATGACTGGGGAGGTATAAATACCCCGCAAGATGTAAGAGTGGCAGTTGTTAGTTGGTTACTGCAACAGTCAACGATTGAAGTGTACCGCAGTGATTTCATTCATTTGTTTTCGTGCAGCAAAACACCGAGTCAGCCTTGAGGATAGCTTTATCAATTTCACATCGTTTTACTGCAGAAAATATTTTCGTAAATTTCCGAATCTACGTAACTCAGTCACAATACCTTTTCAATTGCCATGGCAACAAGGATTAATAAGATAAAGCTTACGGTACCAGTAGGAAGTGACGTAATACACAACAGAATACTACTAATTTTGATTATTGCTTTTACTATTTCTTCAAGCATTGCAAAAGTAGCTGGCTAACCACGAACTGTAAGTTACTTATCAGATCTTGGCCCTGCAGATACAGTTCTTAAGTCCAAATTTACGAGGGCTGTTCAATAAAGAATGATCATACTTTTTTTTTTTTTTTTTTTTTTTTTTTTACAATGTACCTTTACTCATCCTCATAATTTTGATGGTCCTCAAAATAGTCTCACCTGAATGCGATGCACTTCTCCCAGCGTTTCTGCCAGTCTTCAAAACATGCTGGAGACCATTTTTTGAGAGATCCCTCAAAATCGCCTCCGCAGCCTTCACCACTGCTTCTGCTGATGGATAATGCCTCCTTCGAAGGCGTTTCTTCAAGTTAGGGAATAGAGAAAAGTCACAAAGGGCTAAATCCGGACTATAGGGAGGGTGAGGGATGCACTTCAAGTTGACTGGCAAGGCATTCAGCAAAACATTGCCAATATGCGGCCGGGCATTATCGTGGTGCAGCATCAAGCCTGCTTCACGGAAATGTGGTCTTTTGCGCCTGATATGGACTTGCAATATGTTCAGGACATCTCTGTAGTATTGTCCAGTTACTGATGTGTGTGCAGGTACAACATGCTGATAAACCATTCCATGAATATCAAAGAATGAGATGACCATAACTTTCCCGGCAGAAGCAACCACTTTTGCTTTTCTGGGGATTGGTGATGGAGATTTCCACACAGAGAATTGCTGTTTGCTCTCAGGATCAAAAATATGTAGCCAAGCTTCATCAGCAGTCATTACGTTTGAAAGCGATCTTATGGTAATTCGTCGATCCACTCGTTGGTGTCCTCCACAAACATCTATACACATTTGCACTCATATAACCATATTCTCTTCTTGCCCGCCTCGGTAGCGTACATGGTAACATATCTGCCTCCCGTTCAAGAGGTCCCGACTTCGAGTCTCGGTCAGGGTGTTACCTGGATAAGGTTTTTCCGGGGTTTTCCCTTATCCTTCATGATGAATGTCGGGTAACTAAGTTCTATGGACCCCGGACTCATTTGATCATCATTTCACCCAATTCATCCACCGTCCGATATGACTTAACGTTGGAGGACGTAAATTACAAAAAAAAAAAAAAAAAAAAAAAAAAAAAAAAAAAAAAAAAAAAAAAAAAAACATCTCACAATGGCAGCAGTAGTGTTGATGTTTTCTTCCGTAAGAGCAGTAACTGGAACACCGAGTCCACCTTCCTTTGAAATTGATTGTCTCCCCTCTTTAAATATTTCAAACCACTTTCGAGCTGTGCTGTAGGGAAGAACAGACTCTCCATAGGCCTCCTGTAACATTGTATAGGCTCAACTGAAGATTTGAGACGAAAGTGGAATTTCAAAGCCGTATGTTTTTCCTCGCGTGTGACCTCCATTGCAGTGGTAGGCGATACTCTACAGTTCTGAACTTGCCTGGTTCTCACAAGCGGGAACCAGGAGTACCAACAATGAAACTACTACGGCGTCTTTGTTTCACATTAAGCTAACAGAATATAATAAGATCGAGCTTTAGTGCGAAAAATTATGTCCGTAAAAAGTTATTGAACAGCCCTCGTACTATTGCTCAGTTACTTCTTGTAATGGTAAAGTATTTGTACCCTTCATGCACGCAGTATTCAACATATAAAAGGTACAGGTGCAATTGTGAGTCTGAATGCCATGTTCCCCTATATGGTAGGGTTGCCAACATATTACGAAATACATTTAAGTGAAGGGAATTTAAGGAATCTACTCGTGTACGAAGTAATTTATTTATTTCGACTTAGTAGCCAATATAAAGTCTTGCCAATAGATCGATTCTTCTATCAGAATTGCAAGTAACGCTCTCGCGGATTTCAAAATGTTTTACAGACAGTGAGTAATGAGAGCTTGATAATGGCAAATACTCTCTCCATTTTCGTAAACACACGAAACAATATGGCGGTCTAAATGATTTGGTGCCTGTATATTTCTCTTACCGATTTATTTAAGTATCATTTTATTTGTGGTCGAGTAAACAAACAACCATACTATCATCTTTTACATTAACCTGAAACTCCATTGACATTTTTGAGTGCATACAAGACAAGTTCAAAGTACCATGAAGACTTTTTACTTTACTTCGTAGTTACATAGGTAAAGGAAGTATTTTGCCCGCTTTTGTAGCGTAGGTGCTAGCGTGCCTCACCTTCATGAGGTCCCAAGTTTGAATCTCGTTCAGGGTGAGTTATCTGGATAAGGTTCTTTCCCGGGGATTTCTCTTTTACTGAAAGATAAACGTCGGGTAGCTTGACCTCTTTGGACCCTAGGCTCATTTGAACATTTTATTCATCGTCCGATATGACTTAACGTTGGCAGTTTTCCCTTATCCTGAAAAATGAATGTCCGGTAACTAAGCTCTATGTATCCTGTACTCATTTGAACATCATCTCCTTCATCGACCGGTATGATTTAACGTTGGAGGTATTCCCTTATCCTCAAAGATGAAATTCTGGCAACTAAGCCATTTTTTTTTTCATTTACGTCCTCCAACAGTAAGTCATATGGAATGGAATAATGGAATGGATGAAATGATGTTCAAATGACTCCGGGGTCCATGGAGCATACAGTTACCCTACATTCGTCTTTACAGGATAAGGGAAAACCCCGGAAAAACCTTATCCAGGTAACTCACCCTGACAGAGATTCGAACACGGGACCTCTTGAACGTGAGGCAGAGGTCCACCACGCTACCAAGGCGGGCAAATAAGCTCTATGGACCCTGTACTTATATGAACATAATTTCATTCATTGTCCGATATGACAACGTTAAGGTTTTCTCTTATGAAATATGAATGTGAGGTAACGCTTAGCTCTATGGACCCTGCTCTCACTTAAACATCATTTCATTCGTCATCCGATATGACTTAAAGTTGGAGGTTTTCCTTATCCTGAAAGATGAATGTGGGGTAATTCTTAACTCTATGAACCCTGGGCTCATTTGAACATCATCTCATTAATCGTCCGATATGAGTACGAGGCTTTCCCCTTAACCTGAAAGTTGAGTGTGTGGTACTAAGCTCTATGGATTCTATACTCATTTGAACATCATTTCATTCATCGTCCAATATGACTTAACGTTGGATGTTTTCCCTTATCCCCAAAGATGAACGTCCAGTAACATAAGCTCTATGTACCCTGTACTCATTTGAACATTTTATTCATCGTCCGGTATGACTTAACGTTGCATGTTTTCCCTTATCCTAAAAGATAAATGTCCGGTAACTCTAGGCTCTATGAACCCTGAGCTCATTTGAACATCGTTTCATTCATCGTCCGACATGACTTAACGTTGGAGGTTTTCCCTTATTCTGAAAGATGAATGTACTGTAACATAAGCTCTATGTATCCTGTACTCATTTGAACGTCATTTCATTCATCGTCCGGTATGACTTAACGTTGGAGGTTTTCTCTTATTGTGAAAGATGAATGTCCGGTAACTAAGCTCTATGTACCCTGCACTCATTTGAACGCCATTTCATTCATCGTCCGATATGACTTAGCGTTGGATGTTTTCCCTTATTCTGAAAGATGAATGTCCGGTAACTCTAGGCTCTATGGACCCTGGGCTCATTTGAACACTTCATTCATCGTCCGGTATGACTTAATTTTGGATCTTTTGCCTTATTCTGAAAGATGAATGTCTGGTAACTATGATCTATGGACCCTGGGCTCATTTGAACATTTCATTCATCGTCCGGTATGACTTAATTTTGGATCTTTTGTCTTATTCTGAAAGATGAATGTCTGGTAACTCTAGGATCTATGTACCCTGGCTCATTTGAACATCATTTCATTCATCGTCCGATATGATTTAACGTTGGATGTTTTCCTTTATCCTCAAACCCCCAGGGGCCTACTTCGGTAGATACGGGTTTGACACACCCGGGGTCCCGAGCCAACATTCTCCCTCGTGTGGGCTCCTCTTCGTGGTTGAGGGAGACGGTCAACAGGCCCACCCACGTGTAGGCCGTGCGTGGAGATCCGTGGAGAAGGTTTTTAGATTCTTGTCTAGTTTAGAGTTTAGGATTTACTGAACGAAATTTTTTAGTAGGTTTTGATTGATGTCTTATGTAAGTGTATTTTTAATAGGTTTTGTTACACTTGTATAGTTTTTAGAAAGTTTTATATCTGGCTTTTGCCATGACTAGTTTTTTAAAGGGCGCTGATGACCGCCGTAGTTGAGCGCCCTTATATATATCATTATCATTTATCCTGAAAGATGAATGTCCGGTAACTAAGCTCCGTGTACCGTGTACTTACTTGAATATCACTTCATTCATCGTCCGGTATGATTTAACGTTGGATGTTTTCCCTTATCCTGACAGATGAATGTCTGGTAAATAAGCTCAATGGAGCCTGGTCTCGGTTGAACATCATTTCATACATCGTCCGATAGGACAACGTTAGAGGTTTTCTCTTATTCTGAAAGATGAATGTCTGGTAACTCTTAGCTCTATGGACCCTGGACCCATTTGAGCATAGAAATTAATCATTTCTGCCATACTAGCAGTATGTAGTCTAAGGTTTGGATGAATAGAGGCAGACAAAAATTCAATGTCATAGCCGGGATTTGAAACACGGATTACAAACCATTGGAACATCGTTTCATTCATCGTTTGATATGACAACGGAGGACGTAACCCTGCCAAGGCAATAATCAGATATTGTTAAAATCCCTTTAACATCGTGCAGACCCTGTTTGCAGTTTACGAATTCATCAAAATCTGAAAAAATTAAAACTACAGTTAGCAAACTTTACAAAAACGGATCCTCAGTCAGTTGCAAGAGTGCCTTTTGTAAAATACAAGTGGTACAGATAAGTGGAGTAACAATTAGAGTGTACAAAGCCCGGTTAGGTATGTAATTTATTTTCCGTTCCGCTCCCCCATCCACTTAAATTTTTGCAGATCTTCTGTACGTAAATAAGACACTAAAGAGGCATTGACTAGTTCGACTCCATCTTTCAAATGGATCTTGCAACCTAATGCATTCTTTCTTTGAGCAAAGTACCTTTAATTCCATTTCACACGAGCCGTATCGTCCCAGTTCGGGTCAGGTCGTTGTGCCGAACGCAGAAGTTTGGTATGTGCCAAGCTATTTCCGCGTGCATTTCTGTCAGACACTGGGCACATTATTTACTCCTGCCACAACCGAAATAAGGTTGAGCGTGGACTACAGTTCTCAGAGTGATCAGTAAATGTTTAAATGAACAATTGGTACGCATAACGGTATTTTACTTATAATGGAAGTATCATTGGTGTTTCAGCCAACAATTATCCACTAAGATTATGCCTGAATAAATTTCTATATCCCATAATATAAAAGATTGAAAAAGTGTATATGGCCTCACCATGGCTGAGTGGTTAGATCGCTTAGCTCACACCAAGGCGCCCCGGGTTCGATCCCAGGCGACCGCTTAGTCAGTAGAACATGGCTCTGGGACAGGTTTTCTTCGGGTCTTCTGGTTTCTTCAACAGCATTCCACAAATTGCTCCATCCTTCATATAATTTATTTTTCACTCGTATATATCATCCACTTCCGTCACCTTCATCCAGGCATTGGGCTAATCACCTACCCTAGTTCGGTTCCTCAGGGAGGACGTATGCAAATATTCAGGGTCTTACATAAATAGCCATAACATCCAAAGTTTTCAAGTTAGAGAAGTGAAACTCAGTATACTCATTTAAGATAGGAGTTAATATGCAATTTTTTTCATAATTTTCCATTGTTTAAAACTAATGCTACATATCTTTTCTATACGCTGAGATATTTACATACTTAAGCCCATTTTTTCAAAATTCACATATGCTATCTTTCTGAAATTTGGTATGTTATTTTAAAACACACTAAAAATGAATTTGTTGGATTTAGATTTCATATTGAAGCTGTATAGAATTAAACAAAAATGTTAATCATATGCATCCTTTAAAAATTAAAATAATTTCATATATTTTGTATCATCACATTCCATCTGGAGCTTAATCTCAAATTCTAGAACCAACAAAATGTTCATTGTGGCATAATAAAGCTGTATGCTAAATTGCATCACTGTAGATGAAGTAGTTTGAGAGAAAAATTGGTTGAAGTTGTAGAAAATGCAAGTTACGGGGAAAGGCAATTAAAAATACAATAAGTATTTTTCAGTTTGTCTTTTAATTTTAAGTCAGAACTTCCCATATCCATAGTCTGTATCCTCATTCTGGTCTTCTTCAGCCTTTCTTTTTAAATTCCTCTTCTGTCTTGCTTCTTTCTGCATTAATTTCATAGCTCTTTCTGCACCAGCGATGCGAATGTTGTCGATACTCCATAAACACACCAGGTTGATACCCTAACTGATGTATAACTCGCTTTCTGCCAACATTCCCATCATTAAACACAATTGCAACATAAAATGTAGCAATTTTCACCACTATGGAAGACACAAATGATGTTTTGGGACACCTTTTCCATATCAAACTGTAGAGGCTTTCATTTGGGTTTTGTGTCTCTCCATAGAGACATTTTTAGCAAGTCTGGGTTTGCTAAGAATTGGTAGGTGGGCTTTATAGATTCCAAGACAGCTGATGGAAGACTATGTGTTGCTACTATGCAACACTAGGGCATTTAATTTTTTAAATGTACTTACAGACCAAGTACAGTCACAATATTTTGGTGTTTGATAGCTAACACTATATACTATTTTACAAAACAATAAAAATAATTAGATTTTTTGAACATTTTCTCGTATGTTCCCCTTAAGGGATAGAGGAACAATGATACCCTAACACCAATATAGATCGATCGCTAATCCCCTATTACCACGATAACTAGGGAAGTTAAAGTAGCACAAAAGATGACAGGTAAATTATAGGAGATACAAAAAATTTGCTACACAAAAAGTGTAGATTACACTAAAAACCAGTTCACGTAATATACTCGTGTGGAATGAACCACGTCCAAGGTACTCCTCGTTATTTGGTTGAATTTTACAATGCTTGCCCTTTTCTTAATCCCTTGCCCATGCAAAGAGAACGGAATTTCAAACTCATCACAGAGCGACTAGCTTTAAAATATTTGAATGTTACTTAAAGTCTACAGTACTACCATATATCCTTGTACCTACAAGAAAATTAGCAATAAAATGCTTATCCGGAAGTAGATAAAGGAATAAAGGTCTGTAGGAATAGTTTGTATGTACAAGAGTAGAGAACGGCAGGTTGCACCGACAAATTAGACTAATCAAGGCCAACTATTCATGTCTAGCATTTAGGAAGTTATTCAGTTCGATTAATTACATAGATAGAGGAATAAGTGTTTGTAAGAATAGTTTGTACAAGAGTAGAGAACGGCAGGTTGGACCGACAAATTAGAGAGACTAGCCAAGGCCAACTATTCATGTCTAGCCTTTAGGAAGTTATTCAGATCGATTAATTACATAGATAGAGGAATAACGGTTTGTAAAAATAGTTTCTACAAGAGTAGAGAACGTCAAGCTCGAGCGACAAATTAGAGAGACTAGCTAAGCTCAACTATTCATGTCTAGCCTTTGGGAAGTTATTCAGTTCGATTGATTACATAGATAGAGGAATAAGTGTTTGTAAGAATAGTTTGTACAAGAGTAGAAAACGTCAGGCTCGAGCGACAAATTAGAGAGACTAGCTAAGGTCAACTATTCATGTCTAGCCTTTGGGAAGTTATTCAGTTCGATTAATTACATAGATAGAGGAACAAGTGTTTGTAAGAATAGTTTGTACAAGAGTAGAGAACGGCAGGTTGGACCGACAAATTAGAGAGGCTAGCCAAGGACAACATTCATGTCTAGCCTTTAGGAAGTTCTTCAGTTCGACTAATTACATAGATAGAGGAACAAGTGTTTGTAAGAATAGTTTGTACAAGAGTAGAGAACGGCAGGTTGGACCGACAAATTAGAGAGGCTAGCCAAGGTCAACTATTCATGTCTAGCCTTTAGGAAGTTATTCAGTTCGATTAATTACATAGATAGAGGAACAAGTGTTTGTAAGAATAGTTTGTACAAGAGTAGAGAACGGCAGGTTGGACCGACAAATTAGAGAGGCTAGCCAAGGCCAACTATTCATGTCTAGCCTTTAGGAAGTTATTCAGTTCGATTAATTACATAGATACAGGTATAAGTGTTTGTAAGAATAGTTTGTACAAGAGTAGAGAACGGCAGGTTGGACCGACAAATTAGAGAGGCTAGCCAAGGACAACATTCATGTCTAGCCTTTAGGAAGTTCTTCAGTTCGACTAATTACATAGATAGAGGAATAGGTGTTTGTAAGAATAGTTCGTACAAGAGTAGAGAACGGCAGGTTGGACCGACAAATTAGAGAGGCTAGCCAGGGACAGCTATTCATATGTAGGGCTTAGTAGTTTATTCGGTTATATTCCTTACATAGATAAGAGGAATATGTGTGCGAGTGCATCATGCTAGATTCCTCTTTTGTTTTTCTCTTTTGGACATGTATAGACCATGCAATTTCAAAGCCATTAGATAGTAACACATTCTTAAAAATGTTTCGTTTTAAATCCTGTAATCCTATAAGAAAGGGTTAGCTAACAAGAATACTTTGTAATGGAGTGAAGATTATCGTAATGAAGGGTTATTTGGCTCATCCATTGTTTTATACAGTTACACACTTATTACCAATCAGTTATTATGCGCATGTGGGAATCCCCAGTTGGAGGAATCTGTGTAAGGCGTAGGCAGAAGGTAAGGGGATCAATACCAACCAACGAGGTCGTGGATGGTCTAGCAGATCACAAGAAACTCAAATCGCCGTCCACACCCACAGAGTCTGGCGCCTTACTGATTGCCTTGATGGAAGACTCACAGCAATCTTCAAATAATGCACCTCATTGTATTTAGCTACTGCGAAATACTTGTGGGTAGATTCCTATAGTCGCAAGGATAAGGAGAAACCTCCAACGTTAAGTCATATCGGACGATGAATGAAATTATGTTCAAATGAATCCAGGGTCTATAGAGCTTAGAGTTACCAGACATTGATCTTTGAGGATAAGGGAAAACCTCCAACGTTAAGTCATATTGGATGATGAATGAAATGATGTGCAAATGAGACCAGGGTCCATAGAGCTTAAGAGTTATCAGACATTCATATTTCAGGGTAAGGGAAAACTCCCGAGAAACCTTATCCAAATAACTCACACTGGCCTAGATTCTAACTTGAGACCTCTTGGGCGTGAGTCAGACACGTGGAGGTTGGCTGAAATACTGTTGTATAACTGTTAAACTGTAAAAGATTTACAAAAACTTCCTTATCATAAAACACACAATTTATATCAAAGGCATCTTTTATGGAGTCTTGAGGTATTCCTTGTTATTAGTTTCTATAGTAAAATACTAATGTTTTTCTCAAATAGCGAATCGTTTGTGATCATTCAAAGATAAAGGAATTTGAAAGCCTTCACATAGCAACTAGCTCTTAAAATTTCTGACTATCACGTATGTTCTCATATTCGCATTGTTTCTATATTGAAATGTTTGATAGAAGTCATTACTACAAACCTTTATTATGATTAACGTTAAGTTGATAAAAGAATGCAGCCCTAAGGAGAGAGAGAGAGAGAGAGAGAGAGAGAGAGAGAGAGAGAGAGAGAGAGAGAGAGAGAGAGAGAGAAAGAGAGAGACAGAGAGAGAGCAGCTACCAGAAACGAAGTTCTATTCGGAAAAAACTCGGAAGCATTCGGTATTGCTGCGTTCACAATATACGCTTTAATAAGACTGGTGGTTCATTTCAAAGCTATGCGAAAGATAGGGAAATGCTTTGCGGCCTGGCCGTATGCGTGGTAGCCGAGAGGTAAAACGCATATGTCTCGTAAGTAGTACACGAGTTCTAATCCTTGATGTGCATGTGTCTTTTTATTATTGTTACTTTAATAGCAAGGCATCATGTTTCTCTTGCAGAGGATAAATAATATTTTAAATACATTCTTTTATAAAAAAAAACAAATAAGGTATGTAATGTTATAAGAAAATTGCCTTAATGTTAAATGAAATATGAGCTGAATCTTTCCTGGCGACGTATATGTTCTAGACGTTCTCGGGCTTCGAGCCAGGTAAGAAGATGTGACATCGACGTTTCGGGAGCGTACATCTCTCCCATCTTCAGGATGCTGAATGACTTTAGGGCGAGAAGGCTCGCGATGGTGTAATGTGGATGTTCCACAGCCTGCTCGCTGATTGGTCCGTGTCCTAAGTCGGCCGCGCCGTAGCTCAGTGGTTAGACACCTTGGCTCTCACCAAGGCGGCCCGGGTTCGATCCCAGGCGACCGCAAAGTGAGATTTGTCGTGGACAAGACGGCGCTGGGGCGGGTTTTCTCCGGGAGTTCCGGTTTCCCCCGCCATCTCATTCCACCTGTGCTCCATCTTCATCTCATGTATCATCAGTGTCACCGCCTGCGGTGCCGTATGTAGTAAAAGCGGGCGTTAAACACTACACATTTCAGCCCTAAGTCATTCAGGATCCTGAAGATGGGAGAGATGCACGCTCCCGAAACGTCAATGTCACATCTTCTTACCTGGCTCGAAGCCCGAGAAGGTCTAGAACATGCCTTAATATTGGTTGTGTAAACACTCGGGGGTCTAGGGTTCCATTCCCAGATAGGGGTGAGGAGCTTTTTCCAACCAAGATAATTCCCATCTTCCCCGGAGTCTGGAATTATGAATGAGAGTGCGAATGAGTGCGTGATCTAAGGGTTCGATATCCAAAGTCCCAGAATTATTATATTTGCCATTTATTTGGATTTCAACATTAACATTTATATTCACCTGTTTGTGAACTACTCTATTCAGTCATGGCCATCTATAGCTCATTAATTCAAGCTTCCATCATCTTAAAGATATTAAGATGTAATAAATTGATAACTTAAATAATGCTCTAGCACTTGGTAGATTAATAACTGTTTCAAAACTATATGGGAAAGACAGGTATGTATCTATAGATAAACTAAATAAAAAGCAGAGTATGTATAGCAAATGCATGGAGATAAAGGGATGAGAAAAGGTTTTCCACATAAACAATGCCCAGTATGTTGGAGAAAAGAAGATATAGACCACACATTGAATGTGTAGGGACAGATTTATGCAGAAAAAAATGTATATGAGAAATGGTTTAACATGGATAGAAAAATTGCATTAATTTTTAGTAAAGACTGTATTAAAGCTGGAAAGTTTGTATATAAAGAAATGTAATTGCTCATTAGAAAGCTGCAAACAAGGTATAATTTTAAGGGAAATTAGTTTGTAAACAGTAGAAGTTGCACAGGGAATATGGTAAGTTAACATACTGGACTGAACACTTAACCATCTCTCTTGAATTTTTATTTGTAAGAAATAACTAAATTATAAATTATTATATAAAGGATAGCCGAATGAGTGGCTCTATAGTAACCTAGGAGGCTCCCATTCTGAAGGTCACACGTTGGATTCCTTTAGGACGAAATCGCGGTTTCCTGATTAGTGGGAAAATATTAAGATAAGTTATGCAATGCCTGGAAATTTCTTATCCGCCATTTCCTTAGTTTCAGGATCAAAGGATCAGGCGAGTGGACTAGACTGGACTACAGAGGGCATTCGATATGGAGGTCCCAACTTGGTCTATTGTACCTATGCCTCGTAGGTCACCCCTGGGAGAAAGAATGAGGCGAGAGGTGACAGGGCGACCGTCCCAAGGAGCAACGACAGTGCAGAGGACAGGGTCCCTAAACGTTAGCAGTTGGAAACTCTCCGGCATCCCACCCTGCTGTGGTCCGGAAACGGCACCACCAGACCGGGTTCGGAGACCAGAAATCGTCTTACCGGAGGAGGATGTTTTCCCAAGAACATATCATTGCTCATACCAAGAAACGCCGAGACAGCTGCCGACACTTCTGCCCTGAAAAAGACCACCAGATGAGAAATGAAATGCTAATGGAGATGAAATGCAGGGAAAGAAAATTCGGGGGGGGGGGGGATGTAATTAACCTAACCAGCATTCGTCTGGCGACCCAGGAAACCCCTAAAAATCTTGAGTCAGAAAAGGCGTCCCCAGGAATCGAATCCGGACTTCAATTCGGGCCACAGACGAAACCGCCTGCGCCATTCCGCTCCATAGGCGAGTGAGTTTTCCATGTTGAACTAGGTCCTGCCGTTCGGTGTACAACCGGCCCTCAAAGAAACCGTATTCTTTTGGCTGTGCGAGGGAGGGGGGCGGGGCTCCTGGAGGCGTGTGTAAATCATCTGAACACAAACACCCCGCCTGAGTACTGGTCACCCTCTATATTCTCCGCTTCAGCACTTCTTTCAGCGGCGCAAGGGTGAATATCCTAAAATCCTCTTTGCTTGCTAATAAGCAAAAAATTTGAAAGCTGGCGGGTACTTTGTCAATACACCACGGAGTACTAAACCGAAACGCCTTAGCAAAGAGACAGCATTTACTTAAAAAGAAGTTGTTTCAACCCATCAGCAGATGCAGATAGACAGACATGAGAGCTTCTTGCATTGTAACGGCCAAACTTGCCAGATGAACATGCCTTTACAACTCGTATCGCGTTGCCAGTGGACATTTGATATCATGCCCGATGATGCACAAAAAGCATAACGGTGCACGTACAAGGACAAAGCAGAGTGCAAATAAACTCGTGAGAAACTTTTAGGGAACTGATATATGGCTCAAAAGGGAGCGATGGCTGAGATGAGAGGATACCAAGAGTGGCCGGGACTGGGGAAAGAAGACAGTTAAATACCATCACGTTCATCTTCAAAAAATGGGATGCCACGTGAAAAAGTTTCCCTGAAATACTATTTCATATCTTTAAAATATTACAAATCCCAGAAAAATACCAAATAGTTTCATGAAAAATGAAACTATACCTTATATTTTATGCAAGTCATCTCAGAGGGAATGTATAACGAACTCCAACACAAACAGAAAATACGGACTCAAGAGAACGAGTTCTAAAAAGATGCACAATTTACTTAAAATCCCTTTTTGTAGTGTTAGACATTCCAAGATGTACGTTATCAATTTTTAAAAATAGTTTGCAATATTATAGTAAACGATATTATGTAGAACAATTCGCGTGAATCTGACAGATCAGAAGTTTTGCACTGTTGCACTATTTAGTTTCTTCTTTAAATAACCACATGCAGCCAGAAAAGTCTTATGTCTTGCACTTAACTTTTTCTACTCTTGTACAAACTATTCTTACAAACACTTATTCCTCTATCTATGTAATTAATCGAACTGGATAACTTCCTAAAGGCTAGACATGCATAGTTGGCCTTGACTAGCCTCTCTAATTTGTCGGTCCAACCTGCCGTTCTCTACTGTTGTACAAACTATTCTTACAAACACTCATTCCTGTTACTGTTTTATGTTAATCGAGATAAATATTATCTTATTGTTAATTTTCTTGTAGGTACAAGGGAATGTAGAAACACAATAGACTATATGATAGGCAAATTAATTAAAAGCTTATGTGATGGGTTTGGAATTGCATAGCCAAGGCATAAAGGAAAATGAATAACTACTTCCTATGAGGAAAGTGTAAGTATTGCAAATGTTAAACAAATAACCAGAAATATCTCGGACATGATTCATTTCACAAAAAAGTATTTGAAATATGTATTTTTGAGTATAGTTAGGATACACCATTTGTGCAGAAAGGATATGTTTATTACCTCTGTTTACCGGTTGTATAAAAGCTTGAGGACTGCTGTGGACATTAAGAAAAAAAATGCAAAAAATAATATTAATTTGTTATTAAGATCTCTTAAACATATGGTAAACAGTTAGAGCCATTTTTGAGAAAAATTAGCATTTTCGAACAATTTTCCATGTAAAGGAAGGTCTGGGGCGGGGGTTTCTTGATAAATTTCCTGACGTATCCTTAGCATGTGTGGTACTTAACCAGAACTTCTTTGGATTCAGAAAGTGTCAAAACATCCGATGAAATTTGGTATGGAATTCTTTGGCATAGCAAAATACTTCCCCTTCCTACGGTGGAGAAAGTAAAAATTCCTAAAGCAAATAAGTAAATAAAATGCCTATATAAAGGATAAAACGTCTGAAAAAAAACGTGAAGGAAACATTACTTCAATATTACTGCTGCAGAGGTGCACACAGTGACCCACGACTTTTAGAAGGCTGAATCGATAACTCGAGTAATAGTTTCCCATCGCGTGATACAGGATAAAGATTTGAGTAGTTACTTTTACCTCCGAAGGGAATGGATTTACACTTCTAAAAACCCGTAGCCGACTTTCCTGATCTATGGGTATTTTAGTGCTGCGTAATTTAATCGATTAACCTAAACTATTAATCGATGAATTCTTTATTTTAGATTAAAGATTAAATAGTTGTAATCGATTGAGTCGATTAAAATTAATCGATTACAGTAAATATGAATCAAAACTCTTTTAGCCAAATTTGGCCCTCTTTGTCTTGATGTATTGTTTCCAACGTAAACAGCCCTTCCAATGCATCAAGCTTTCACTAGACACGTGATGTTCTTTGAACTTTGAGATAATATAACTCCTGATAGCTAAAAGAAATCACTCTGAACCCCGTGAGAGTCTTAAATAACACTTCTGTTGTGAAATATTCTAAGAGGTACATAACTACATACAGATGCTGACAGAGAGGTTTCTTTCCTTACAGCTTGTGTGTGACAACATATAGTATACAACTGATTATTTATTGCTTGCTAGCATAAACTGCACTGTACAACCTTGAACCGAACACTTCGATTACGCAGCTATGAAAACAATAACTGATCCGCCTTCTCAGGGCTGGTGGTGGTATAACTTTGCTGTTAACTGCAGTAAGCCTGTAACGTTTCTGAATTTGTAACAGTGCGTAAAAGTTGTGTTAAAAGTTAAAATAAGGAAAAACGTTATAAAAACAACTGCATGTCAGTCTCACAAATCTTAGTAGATATTGATGTAATACGTTAGTAAATAATATAAAATTTGGTAGATCTAATTCAATACATATATAAAGCATGTGTACAGTACGCGCAATTTATCTTGAGCGTTCGTCTCCCAAGTCCTCACTCGGTAGGTTTCGGCTAACTCCGTAAACACAGGTGACAACTTAGAAACATAAAATGCGCTAAACTAGTACACTCTGACATCTAGTGACTAATATGCTAAACTTTTACGCGCGCTCTTTGTTTTCTGTGTACATTCGTTTTGTGCAAGTTAGAGGTTAATTACTACAGCTTAACCAGTTTGTAATTATGGCTGAGGGCACACCAAACTCATCATCATATGTACCTTCCGAGCAACGAACTCCGACTCGGAAACATGCATGTACAGTCGTGCATAGTGATGGCCGCAAAATAATAGCGAAAGTTGCAGAAAGTTGCGATATAGAAAAGGATAACCAACAGCTAATGTTCCCACTCAGCAAATCCATAGAATGAGCTGTTGCTTACACAGGAAAAAGCGTCAGCACTCTCAGGCGTATTAAATAGTTTTGTACATCTCATCCCAATGAATCTCCAAAAACACCAGGAAAAAGCAGGCAAGGCTGTGATCTGTATACGGTAATAACTAATAGTGGTGTTTTCTTTCTTATTTTCCCTTCAATCCTTTCCTTTTTGGCTTCCTCCTTTTCCTTATATCTTGCTCTTTTATCTTTCTTTTTCTCTTGCTCTGAGCCCTTTGTATATTTCTACATAGCTTGCTATTTCCCTCCATTACCAAAGCTACACCGGTATTTAATAATGGCCAACAAACCTAGGAGCAAGACTTACCTATGTTGTGGATGTTATGGTTCTCGAAAGAGGACACACTATTATTCGTTTACCTCCGTTTAACTGTGATCTGAATGCAATTGAACTGGCGTGGGCAAAAATAAAGAACGTTTTCAGAGGACACAACGTTACTGTTGATATGTAAGCCACAAATCTGTAGAAACTTGCTATAGAAGCATTCTCTTCTGTAACTGCGACGGATTGGGAAGGATACTGCAAGAACTGGAAATGAAATATTGGAGAAATAATGATGTAATTGAAGATGCGATTGATGAAATTATCAACAGATCAGAGGATACGCCCGCCTCGGCAGCGTGGTGGTAGAATGTCTGCCTCACGTTCAAGAGGTCCCGAGTTTGAATCTCGGCCAGGGTGAGTTACCTGGATAAGGTTTTTTTCCAGGGATTTCCCTTATCCTGAAAGACAAATGTCGGGTAACTCTAAGCTCTATGGACCCTGGGCTCATATGAGCATCATTTCACCCGTTCCATTCATCGTCCGATATGACTAAACGTTGTAGGACGTAAATTACAAAAAAAAAAAAAAAAAAAAAAAAAAAAAAAATCAGAGGATACTAGCGACGAAACTGATGCAGTGGACTCAGAAATCGAAGAATCACAAAGCGAATGACTATTTATGGCTGTCATATTTGTTTACTGTTTTTATGTGTTTCATAAATAGTAAGTATATAAATTTACAGCTTATAGGATCGAGTTCAATTTAATGTTTGTCCACAGATCTCACACAGATCTTCACTTATCTTACACACTATTTTTCTGAACTGTGTTTTTCAAGGTTGACCACACTACAGAAACAAAAGAGCGTTAGCTCTAGCATCTTCCCCCTCTGCCGTCACCAACCCGTAAATCCAGCGCTCTTCTTATCTTGCGCGTACTGTACTTGATGCAAACACAAATTTTGAATCTAAATATTTAAAACTTTCATAAATAATTAAACGTACAGAGTATTAAAGTACTTTATATAAATCACACACCTAATTTTTGAACATATATCTCGATTAATTAATAAATTAATCGATTAAAGTAACACGGTTAATCGATTAAAAATTTTGATCTATCTACAGCACTAGTATTTTTTCAAGATTTTTCCGGGTCTAAGCGGGAATGCGGAAGAAAAATTAAGTCTTCCGAATTTTCTATCCTTTTATTTACTTTACTTTTAGTTCTCGTTTGTTGTTTCAGGTTTCTAAGTGCAGACAGGAGTTTTGGTGTTGCATGGCAGGGAATTTTATCCATGTTGATCCTCATCCTTCCGATCGGTAGAGAACCGGACCCTCCAGGGGATGCGTAAGGCTGCAGAAGTGGAGGGGATTTGGCTGTATGGTCTCCACCGCGGACTTTAAATTCTAATATGTTAAGGACACTGTGTCTATGCTGTCTGGTGTGACCTCTTAGTATCCTTAACTGATATAGAATATTAGAAACAAACACCGAAAATGGAGTTTCAAATTTGAGTGAAAGGAGTCACTATGAAACCAAACACCAGTTATGGTGAAGTTCAAACCTAACTTGGCATCTAGAAGCAGGTAGAATTTTATTGTTTATTCAGTCGTGTTAATATCTACTGTATCTCAGATATCAAATGTAGGCCTCCACTTGACCCAATTATCAAAGTGATTGTAATAGTTCTACTTGTAGCTTTGTTCAACTCTTACGAAAAATATGATAACAGATTACTCTGCTGATAAACTTTCGTAATGTAGCGTGTCATCTCATACTGAATTCCTCAGCTTATTCGGTTGCAATTTTACCAATTGCGTGACTCCTGCTTTAAATGTAGTACATAGTAATAAGATAATAAAAAACTGAATTAAAAATAAGCGAAAAAGCTGTTCTGATGCATGCACTCGCAAATTTTTTCCACTCATCCTTGTACAAACTTGGTCTCAATGGCTGAGTTAGGCGCTGGCCTGCCGATTCTAAGCTCTCAAGTTCAAATCCGTCTCAGACCGGTGGTTTTTGTACCCTTAAATGCATGTGTAGCAGATACAGAGACCGACAAAAGTATTCGAATAATATAACATGTAACATTGCACGTACTATAAATACTGTAATATTTATTTGGAAGCGTTGAATTGTTAAACATGTAAACATTAACCTTTTGTGTCTCGGAAACAATATTTAAAATATCACTTTGCATGTATTTATTACAAAATCTGTAGTGTCTTTATTGTCCCTCTTGTTGGAGGACATAAGTATTCGAACGTACCCAAATTGAACAGAGAGAAAGGCGGTTGGACGTACCCTACACGCCCCTACCACATAGCAGTTGTGTTTATGCTATGCCTCGAGACGGTGTGCTCAAAGTTATTCAGCCGATTGTGAGCTCACAAGTAATATGGGACGTAAAGGTAAGGAGACAGCGGTGGCAGAGAGGGATATCGTGATAAATATGTACAAACAAAACAAATCTCTCTCTGAAATTGCCAAAACCATTTACAGAAGCAAAACTACATTGTACTGCATAATTCAACGCTTCAAACAGACAAATACTGTTGTAAATAAACCTAGAAATTGCGCTCCTTCTAAACTCACCACCAGAGGCAGGAGGCAAATAAAAATGATGAAGCTGAAACCGAGAGTCACTGCATCTGAGATTAAAGGTTGCCTTAAGCAATATTCTGGTACTGTGGTTCACACCAGAACAGTTGAACGGGTTTTAAATAGCACTAGGTACAATGTTCACGCTCCTAGGAAGAAACCATATGTTAATAAGGTGAGTAAGAAAAAGCGTATAGAATTTGCTAAGCAGTATGTGGTGAAACCAACAGAAATCTGGGATAAGGTTCTCTGGTCGGAAGTGAGCAAATTCTGCTCATACAAGAATGATGGACGTCTTAAAGTGTGGAGACTGCCAAATACACAAAGGGAACCTAAGAACATGGTCGCTACAGTGAAACATGGTGGCAGTAGTGTGATGGTATGGGGCTGTATAGCTTCATCTGGCTTTGGGGAACTGGTGTTCATAGATGGGATCATGGACAAATTTCAATACAAGAGGATTCTTAAAAACAATCTTAAAAAGGGTTCAGAGAAGCTGGGATTAGGGCACGATTATTACGTCCAGCAGGACAATGATCCGAAGCATACTGCTGAAATTGTAAGGCTTTGGATCATGTACAACACTCCTCACGCTTTGAAGACACCGCCCCAATCTCCAGATTTAAATCCTATAGAGAACATCTGGAAGGAACTCGAGGAGCGTGTGAGGAAGCATCATATCAGAAGCAAGGACCATCTGAAAGAACTTCAGAGTGTAGAAATATTGACTCTGCAGTCACTAAACAACACATACAGACAATGCCCAAACGATTATCAGCAGTAATTCAAAGAAAGGGGATGATAACTAAATGCTATCTGTTCTCTGTTCGAATACTTATGTCCAGATGTAAAGTAACTGTTTTATTTCTCCTTATACTGCAAATTAGTTTCAGTTGCTATTTATGAGTTTATATGTTTAATGGAAGATTCAATTTTATTTTGTAAAGTCTGTTTAGTTAACTGGTGTGCACGTCGGCCGCTGCCTTTGACGAACTCTCATAATCGTTTTACAACCCCCGACCCTCCTTCTCCCAGATCTTGCTGCAAGGTTGCCACCTTTCTCGATACGTCATGGGTATCGTACGAGGTTTCGTCTAAATAAATTATCTTATGTCCATTACTGCCAAGCTACAATGCTACTACATTCCATAATAACTTATCTTATTCAAAGTGCGGTATTTGAAACCCAGCTACTTTAGGAGACCGCGCAAAGTGCAGTGCCCATAAGGAAAATCACAAATTTTTTGCAAATGTGCAACCAATTCGTCTAAGGTGGGCGCTCCCCCTTTTGCATAGGATCTATAAATTTCTCGACAAATTAAATCACATGTGAAATTATCTACTTTACAGAAACGTTTCCTTTTGTTTTCACACTTGATCGGCGTCTTTGGTATTCCTTTCGTCACAATATTTCTTACTGTATTTCTGTTAATACCCAGAATGTATCAGGTTCATTGTATGACCCCTTACCAAGATTATTTGTCAGCACATATTTGTGTGTGTTCAAAACAAGCGCTTGAATTTACTTAGAAACAGTTCCCTTTATAACTTTGTTTTTGAGGCTTTTCCAGTAATATAACTCGGTCCAGTTATTCACACTGTCTTCACTTTGATTATTTTCACTTGACTGAAAGTTACCTACTACTTCATTTGCATTTACCGCTGCATTTCCCTCCCACGGTCTCCACCTCCTGACAACGAATTTCTGCACGTAATGAAACAGATCAACTGGAAGTTGGAACTTTGGCAACTGAGACTCCACGTGGAGTAGACATGCGACTGTCACTTCGAGAAAATCAGGGTTGCTATTGGTCCTCAACGACAGTGTTCCATTTCTGAAGTGTGGAGATAGATTTATGACGGTCATTTGTGGACGGGAGAGTAGTTTCCTTTGAGCGGCAAACTGCACTCCAGTTCACTAGACAGACTTTTACCAGTTGTATTTACGTATGCTTACTCTGCGTAGCTTTAAAATATATAAGTAATAAATATGTTTACGTTCGAATACTTATGTCGGCCTCTGTATGCAACATTATGCTGTATTCAGCTTGAGAATGTTTTAGTCTGGTTTGTTTATTATCATATATTTTGCCCGCCTTTATCAATTACACACAAAAATGTTGAGTCTATTGAATTTTAAATATTATATTTTTACAATTATATTGTAGCATTTTAAGTATAAAAAGGAAAAATCAATGCAGCAGTTTTCAAATGACACCCTGTCAGCATTCACGCGTATCATCACACCAATTATTTTACGTGGGCCCTCCCCATCCTTTACCAAGGCCCATTTGACTGCAGTTAGTGAGATTCGAGTTCACAACGTTCGGCTTTGAATGAATGACCAGTCCATTGTCTATCGCTTTAATAACCACGACTATTCGACTTGACTGCGTTGAGACATCCCAGAAAGCAGTTATGAATTTCAGCAAGAACGGCGTAAATAGCAAAATAATTCATGCATTTAAGGGTTAAGTGTACATACTTAAAAGGAGAGTTCTATGTCAAAAGATTTAGTGGTGTGTTGAAGAAGATTTGCGGGACAAAATCACGACACACTGGCGACGCTGATATGAATCAGGCAATTGATAAAAAAAAGGCTATTCTAAAATAGTTCATCTCCCATATTTGTCTATCAGTTATGCAAGAGTCCCACAGAATTAAGGACACCAGGACTTCACTAAAAATGCAAAATGTAACTGTCACTGGGAGCGGAGAGTTAAGGAGGCTTTGACCATTTCCTCCAAGAGGAGCACGCTTAATAGTGTTGCTGGATTTCAGTTCAGCTCTTGGAAACTGGCCCTGAAAATGGAAATCAGTCGGCTTAAGAAGCATAGATCTATACAGCTTGATCATCAAATTAAGCGCCCGCCTCGGTAGCGTGGTGGTAGCATGTCTGCCTCACGTTCAAGAGGTCCCGAGTTCGAATCTCGGTCAGGGTGAGTTACCTGGATAAGGTTTTTTCCGGGGTTTTCCCTTATCCTGAAAGACGAATGTCGGGGAACCCTAAGGTCTATGGGCCCCGGGCTCATTTGAGCATCATTTCACCCATTCCATTCATCGTCCGATGACTTAACGTTGGAGGACGTAAATTACAACAACAAAAAATCAAATTAAGTAGTTACGTTTCTCTAACTTAATTAGTTTTCTATACTCGTGCCATCTTCTGACCTGGCATTTAATTTACTGCAAACAGTCTTTTGTTCAGTAATGCGAGTATTTGTAGTGTTTTGCCTGTTTATTTTTGTGCTATATGTATTTTGTGGTTATAACATTTCTTAAAGCTATTCTGATGATGGCGGCAATGTACACTCCCGAAACGTCGATTTCTAATCGTCTTTTCACCTGGCTTGCTTCCCGAGAATATATTTAATATATTCGTCGATAGAAAAGCTTCAGGTCTTATTTTATGAATGTTGTTAAAGATTCCCTTTGAAGAAAGGACATGGAGAATACTGAGATATCGATTTCGCAAGTACAAAACTATGTGCCAAGTTACGTATGGTCGCGCTGCTCGAATGGTTACCATGGCTTTATCTTTGTTAATAGTGTGACTTAGTGGGTTCGTGAAATGAAAAGTCCAATTGCACCACTCAAAAATGTTCTTTATTTCCACCGACTTACAGCTAAACACTTGTCAATTACACAGAATTACGTAATGCACACAATTACAATTCACCAGTTCGTCCGTTACCGTTCCGATGCACGTACACAGTCTTCTCGTCCGTTCGCTAGCTCGTCAAGCACTGACTGACTGACCTCCAGCCCGACGTGTTGCTTATATAGGGTCAGCTGGCCAATCTGGAAGGTTCTAGATTAGATGAAACAACCCGCACGTTCGAGAACCTAAGGGGAGGGTAAAGAGACGTCTCAGTAGCCCGCAATCCCTCTCCTAATCATCCCTTCAGTTATTGACTTAAATTAATGGGTGGGTGTGTCCGAACGCCTCCGTCTCCTGCTGCCGCTGCCAGCCGGGTCTATAGGGAGTTCCGACGTTTGGGTGACAATAGAAACCTCTCATGACGACACAGTGTTATTTTACTCACTCCAATCTACGAACCTTACATCTTTCTTATCGCCTCACTCAATGGTTTCGAACTTGGTGCATCTCCCTCAATACCCAGAAAACTAAAGCCAAGATTTTTACTTTACGCCTCTATAATCCACCTCCGCCTATACGCCTCCTGACCGATCATGTGATGTGGCTCCCTTCACCTACACCAGTCAAGTACCTTGGAGTGTTACTGGACACTCGACTTACGTTGAAGCCTCAGATTGACCGCACCATTACCCTGGCATCCGCTCGTCTCACAACTCTCCTTTATTTCACAATTATTATAGAGCTAAAGAAATTTATGAGGGAAATAAGTTTGGAACAAGAGTAGATTAGAATGGGATAACAGAATTAGTGGAGCATTAGTGGAGGGATTAAGACAAGGCTGTAAACTTAGCCCTATATTGTTCAACTTGTTCATTGATATAATTGAGAGGGTTGAAAAAAGTAACAACCATTGCCCAATTATTAAGAATAAGGTAATACCAGGGCTACTATTTGTAGACCATTTGGTAATAGCGTCTATAACAGTAATAGGATTACAGAGAACAATAAATGAAATTAGCAGCTACTGTAAAGAATGGGGGATAAGAATCAATATAAGCAAGTCAAAAATAGTAGTGTTTAAGAAGGGTGATAAGTTAAGAAAAGATGAAAAGTTGGTATCTAAATGACCAAAAAGAGGAGGTGGTAAAGGAGTTTGGCTATTTAGGGATGAGACTGTGCTACAATGGAGGCTGGGGAGCACATGGGAGAAAGATAAGAGTGAAAGGGAAGATAGCGAGATCTGGGGTAAGGAGCTGTAAATATAAATTACCAGATATGTCAGTAAAGTGGCATGAAAGAATCTATGAAGCAATAGTAGAATCAAAAATGACATATGGTGTGGAGTTGTGGGAGGCCAATGAGATAGGAAATCATGTTGAACATACATATTGTCACCCGAACGTCGGAAGAACCGGCCGGCAGTAGAGCCAGACGGGAAGCATTCGGCACACGCCTACCCATTTGTTTCGTGTCACTGAGGGGATGATTAGAAGAGTGGCACGAGCCCTGTACCGTCTCTTTCCCCTCCCACCAGACGTCTGGAAATATCGGGATCATTGTGCGAGCCGCGAACCTTTCAGAAACGGCGATCTACCCTATATAAGGCCTGCAGTGGACGACTGAGTCCAGTTCTTGGCGAGCAGCTGTAAGGAGCGCCGAGTGAGTAAACCGACTGGAAGACGGTGTACGTGTATCAGATGAGTTGTACGTATTGTGAGGTGGAATGGACCTGTGACAGACGAACTGGTGGATTGTAATTGTGTGCGCTACGTAAATCTGTGTAATCGGCAAGTGTTCAAACTGTAATTCGGTGGAAATAAAGAACATTTTGAGTTTGTGCAATTGGACTTTTAATTTCACGAACCCACAAAGTCACAATATGAACATTTCTGTAAAGAGATACTGGGTTTGAATAAGTCAACGCCAAATGGAATAGCTAGAGTGGAACTTAGAAGACCTTGTAGGAGTGGGTTAGTTATAGAAAGATGTTTAAAATACTGGTATAGCTGTATAAGAGAGAATGATGATCATATATTAAAGATCTGTCTAGAACATCAGAAGAATTCAACATGTAAGGACAGCTGGTGGGCAGAGCTAGAGAGAACGCTGGCTAAAATAGGGAAGGGGGATATCTGGCAAGAAAGTGAAAGAAACGTAAAAGGTTTTTGGACAATTATTAAGAATAGGATAGAGGACATTGACAGACAAGTGACGTGGGGAATCTGATAAGTAAGAAAACACTAAATGTATACTGAAAATAAAGACAGAATGGTGATAGATATGAGATATGAGAGGGAGGGTTTAGCTTGGCTAAGGACAGGAGCCATATTGAGAGGGTGTTCACCAAAGGAATGCATTCTATGTGGAAAGAAAATAAGTTTAGATCATTATGTAGTGGAGTGTAAAGAAATTGAATACTGGAGGAAATTAATATGGCATAAAAACTGGGATAATAAAGGGGCTTACGTAGGAACAAAAATGCTTACGTTGAAAAGAAAGAAAAGATTAAGGGAGGTGGGGAAATTTGCTGACAAAGTCAAAGAGAAATGGTTGAGTGAGTGAGTGAGTGAGTGAGTGAGTGAGTGAGTGAGTGGGTGGGTGAGTGAGTGAGTGAGTGGTGTTTTAGGGCCCGTCGACAACAAGGTCATTTGGGCCCGAAGTCAACATTAAAACCTAAAAGCTACACTAATTAAGCTAAAAAGGTAAAATAAAAAAACACTCAACTATTAAAAGTACATAAAAGACTCATCCCAGTACTAATAATTTAAAAGCTCTAAAATTAATAAATATAAAATCCAAGTCAGACTTGTTTATTAAAACCGATTTCCGCAACAAACTGCAGTGCCTTGACCACGGCCACTGGGTCGTCCCCTAAAACACTGAGCAAGTTAGTCCTTAAGCCCAAAGACTGGCGAACGCGGGCGTACTGCGGGCAATCCAGCAATACATGCCGCACAGTGAGGCTTACTGCACACGGAGCACACACAGGGGCCGGTTCCCCTCTTAGCAGATGACCATGAGTCGCTCGTGTGTGCCCAATTCTCAGCCGGGTGAGTATCACCTCGGCCCGCCGGTTATCCCTGCAGGAAGTTGGCCAGGGTTGTACGCTCTCCTGTATCGCCCGGAGTTGTGTGCCTTCCAAAGCTGTCCAGGAGTGCTGCCAAGCAGATAGGAGTTGGCGACGGAAAAAACGTTGCACATCCTGGTATGGCACCGTAGTTGTTCAACTCCGGGGCAAACGGCAAGCGGACTTAGCAGCCGCGTCCGCCTCCTCGTTCCCGGAAATCCCCACATGGCCTGGGGTCCAAGTAAAAACACAATTGTACCCGCGACTGAGCATTTGCGAGATCTGGGCCTGTATTTTTAAAACAAGGGTGTGAGCGGCAGTGTGCTGTTGCAAGGCCTGAAGAGCACTTAGAGAGTCAGTGCAGACAATAAGAGCCAGGAGCTAACTTGCAAATAAAAAGGAGCAAATAGAAGATGGCATACGAAGGGCCAGGAAATAGGAGATAGAGAAATGGAAGACACAATCAGAACATTAGGTCTAGGTCGTATAAGGGCTAGAATAGAGGTTAACGACCAGGGAGCCAACATCACTATCAGCCCGTGATATAAGCAGCTGACAAATTTGTACCTAGATTAGAATTGTAAAACTTGTAATCGTGATTGTAAGATATGTAAGCACAAATAAAAATTTTTCACAAACACACTTCACTTGGTTTAGAACCTTCACTACTTCTGTACAAATCTCTGGTTCGACCTCTTATTACTTATGCCTGTCAGGTCTGGGGGGCTGCCAGTACTTGTCACTTGAGGCGTCTACAGGTCATCCAGAGTCGATTCCTGCGAACCGCCACCAATGCTCCTTGGTTTGTCCGGAACCAGCAGCTGCATCACCAGCTGGGACTTCTTCCTCTCCACCATTTCATCCTACCGATTGCTCGACGCCTCTTCTACAATCTACACCACGTCCCAGAAGCTGTGACGTATAACATCGGCGTTCGAAGTCGCCGGCCAACGCGACTGAAGCGACGACTACCACAGGTTGTGTTTTTTAAAGTGATGACACTTGAACTTCTGAATGATGTACTGTTCAACATTTGCTTTTCTATTCTTCTTTTCTGCTGTATAAATTCACTATTGAAGTATGAAATGAAATGTGTAGTGTTTAACGTCCGCTTTACTACACACGGCACCGCAGGCGATGACACTGATGATACACTCACCAAGGCGGCCGGGGTTCAATCCCAGGCGACCGCAAAGTGAGATTTGTGGTGGACAACACGGCGCTGGGGCGGGTTTTCTCCGGGATCTCCTGTTTCCCCCGCCATCTCATTCCACCGGTGCTCCGTCTTCATCTCATGCATCATCAGTGTAATCGCCTGCGGTGCCGTACTTAGTAAAAGCGGGCGTTAAACACTACACATTTCACTGATGATACAGGAGATGAAGATGGAGCACCGGTGGAATACGTTGGCGGGGGAAACCGGAGATCCCGGAGAAAACCCCCCCAGCGCCGTGTTGTCCACCACAAATCTCACTTTGCGGTCGTCTGGGATCGAACCCGGACCGCTTTGGTGAGAGCCAAGCGGTATATTGAAGTATGTATACAATTTTATTAGTTTAGTGTCACATTTGTATTAGTGCAGTAACACGTTTGTTTTAGTTCAGAGGAGGCACACTGTTCTACCTCTACAATGTATAATTATTTTGCATCTGTTCTCTCAGATCTGCAAAGCATTGAGTATTATTGCTGACAGATCTAATAAATATTAAAAAAATAGAAATCTCTCAGATAACGCACTGACTATTCTTGTAAGAGTAAGAGGGGAATTGTTGCGCCGCCCAGTTCTGTGCTAAGCACCAATGAACGCATCACTTCAGCCAATGGAATTCACAGGAATCACAAATGGCAGATGTTCACTCCACGTGGAGTAATCAGTGCGTTATCTGAGAGGTACCAAAGATAAATCCATGGTAACCGTTGGAGCAGCATGACTATACGTTATGCTGATGTTTCGATGGTCAGAGTGTATTGTATTATATTCCCGCTTTCTCTGGCCTCTCTAAGTCAAGCCATGTTACACCAACGACCTCCTGCGTTCATTCCTCAGACAGGTAATACCTCTACTCATTTCCTCCATTGTTCTTAATGTTTTCTTTAGACACAAGAATCTATGGAATCTTACATTCATTCATAAGAAATGCATTTAAGGTCTGTTACGAACAATAGTGCAGAAAACCTTTGGGGACATGTGTGATAGGTAATAAATAACGAAGCTTAGATTTCTTACATTCATTATCTGGCACAAAATTAAAACAGTTACTTTTGATAACGCAGAATGAACGGAGAAACTTTCTTTTGTGGGACGCGAGAATATTTTCTAAGTCCAAAGTTGCACGTGTACGCATGCGCAAGCAGACGACCAGCCAGTTCTCGCGTTGCAGCGAACATGAGAAAAATATGTAAAACTTGTAGGCAACCTCTGCAAAAATACCCCAGACATAGATGACGCAGTCCGTGTGTAAAGGAACAGGCAGGCAGGCAGGCAGGCAGGCAGGCAGGCAGGCAGGCAGGCAGGCAGGCAGGCAGGCAGGCAGGCTAAGTTATCGTTTTTTATATAGAACCATGATTTTCAATATAATTTCTTAATTTTTAGTGCAATTTTGAGTTGGAGGGCATTCTTTTGACGTTATTGTTTATTTACTTACTGCTTAATGTAGCCATATTGAAGAATTCAGTGCAGCCAAACTACGCTTACTTCTCCAGTGAACGCAATGCGCCAACAGTGTTACTTGTCCCTAAATTACACTATCTAGCAGACCAACAATGTAGTACCTAAATTGCACCACATAGCCAACGTTAACCAATATAACGTAACAATTGTCACAGCGCTAAAACTAATGTTAAATTTCTTGCATTTCACCAACCTGTTTTCTTAAAATGTTAACAAACCTGTGTTAACGCCAAGAAACTTGTAAATATCACAGCTATAGAAGGCTATGGATGATTTTCTGAACGTACTCGATGCGCTTTTGTTTTTATTTTCGTCTGCACAAATGGCCGATGAACAAAATCATAAATAAAGCCGTGAGACAAATTTCTCATCGACGGAGAAAGAATTGTTAATTGAAATGGTGACGAAGTGTAAGGGTACCGTGGAAAATAAGAGGACGGATGCAGTGAATGTAAAAGAGAAAGATGTCGCGGGCAAAATATGGTAAACGAATTTAAATCAAATGCATGTGTCACTACTACAAGCACCAAACAACCTGTCAGTGTTACGTAAATTTAAAACGAGGTGCGAAGAACAAGTGCCTTAAGCGTTTCAAAACAGGAGGTGAACAATGTATTATCCACATAATTCAGTGAATTATAAAATCGCAAGGTTACTAATACTTGAAGCTAAGGCGAGATAGTCATATTCCTTTTGATGCATGTTCTAACTCAGTATTACGTAAATTTAAAACGAGGAGCGAAGAAGGGCAAGTGACTTGAACGTTTCAAGACGGCAGGTGAACAATGTATTATCCACATAATTCAGTGAATTATAAAATCGCAAGGTTACTAATACTTGAAGCTAAGGCGAGATCGCCATATTCCTTTCGATGCATGTTCTAACCTCTCTTGTACTTCCACAGTAACCTTCATATCAACATGTTTCGACAGTCTATACCTCCGTAAAACAATTTTCTTCGGATAGTTCCTCAAAATCATTTCTCCTCATAGACCGTACTCTATTATGAATGCCATTTAGACGGTCTTAAATATAGCAAATCGACATCAACAGCTGAGTTCATGCTCGCCATCTTGACTATTTACAATTGTTAAGGACTTAACATTAGAAATTCAGCGTGTTAGTTTAACACGAGATTTAACACGAGTGTTACGCTAACACTTATTGGTGAAATGCAATTTTTGTTTTAACTATTGTTAAACTCGTGTTGAGTCTTAACATTTGCTGGTGAAATCGGGCATTAGTCTGTGCATGGATCTGCAAAACTTCGATTCGCTGAACCACTGTGTGAATTTTTACAAAGACATGCGGAGAACATGTGTGGTATCGAAGGTCAGTCTCTTTGACAGATCGGAGGAGAATCACGGTCAAGCAACAAAAAGAATTCACCAAGGCTGTTACATACTTGGAGATAATGTATGACTACACCGGCCCAAGCTCGTGCTATTATAACCTTGAACTTCCTACATTCTGCTACACACTTGTCTAATGGCGCCCCGCCTCTTGGAATCAGAACCACGTTCTGTATGACGTAGATCTTAAAACTGTTACAATCCTAGTAAAGAACTGTCGTAACGGATGTCCAGATTTGACCAAAAATATATGTACACATTGAAGTCCCATTCATATAGAAACTTTAAGGGTATGTATGACTGAAATTTTCAAATTCTGAACTAATAATGCTAGATTTTTCAAATTTACACCATAGGTGTAGTATATTGTAAACATGTTAAAACCTAAATTTAAACCATTTTTCTCCAGCAGTTTAGAAATTATGATAAATTTTGTATGTTTTTGTTACGTCACTAAAAAAGTCCCTTGCGACAAAATATTTTGAATTTTGGTCTAATATTCTAACCCTATGTTCATAATACACATACTTTTTGAAATTGCTCTGGGTTTTTCTGTGTCTCCTTTAGTTTAGGTCACAAAAATTTTTTAATTTACAAATATTCTTTTTTTGTCTAAAAAACTGTAAGTTTTGTGTTTGAAAATTAAAAATATATGCTTATATACATTTCACAATAAAACGGCAATTTCCATTCCTCATGATATTCTGAACCTGTGTAGGAAATTTTATGAATGTAGTACAAAAACTGCATCGCAAGGAGCATTTTACAGGAAGAAAAATGCTGAAAATATGAACATTGAGAAAACAGCGATTAAAGATTTGATTGCATAACTCACATTAAAATCCACCAGGCTGATAGGTTGGACCCTCAGATTTCTTTTTCCTCTCCTCTGTTGCTGCTTTTTCCACCTTTTTCTTCTTTAAATGTTGCTTTTCTTCTGCACAACTTCGCTTCTTGCTTTGCAGGATACGAGTCTGATCTCGCTGCACTGAAGTTTTCCTTGCTGAGTCTACTACACTTTCACCTCCGATATTTTGCTGCAGCTCCAATGACTTAAGACTACCCATGTTAAACTCACTGATGCTTTTAATAACAGCAAGATCCAATTTTTGTTTTGATATGAAAACTTCCTTTGGGCACTTATTCCATATGACATGATGCAAAGATTCATTGGCATTCTGTGTTTTTCCTGTTTTGCACCTCTCTAGTAATGTTGTAGAAGCCAGCCTCTGATATATTGGCAACATTTTAGGAACTATTTTGTCTGAAAGCCTTATTTTTCTTCTCTTGAATTGAAAATGTAAGAACGGAAAACAGACAAAGAATGTGGATGTAGGCAAAAGAGGGCGTGACTCTGACAGAGTTTAAAGGCCACCGACATTTAAATAAGCATTTAAAAATGGCGTCCGGAGGCAAATTATGCATTTTTCACATTCGGGAATGTCTAAATTATTTTATAGAATTAAAATAAAAAAGTCGTTATTTTCACGATTTTCATGAAATTTCAGTCATACATACCCTTAACACAAGGACTAGAGGCTATGACATGAAATGAAATTCGCTTTCTCAACCACACTATCAATTTTATTAATAATATATTATGCAACGAGATCATAATGGTACTAATTAAAACGTAAGTATTACGAGGGCTGTTCAATAAACTTATTTGACTTAATTCCTCTTGTCCCTTTTGGGCCATAGGGCATCCATGAAACGTTTCCATTCTTCTCTACTTCTTGCAATGGCCTTGACTTCTGCCCAAGTTTTCCCTTTTTCTATCACTTCTCCTACAACTGTTCTCTTCCATGTTATCCTTGGGCGACCTATTTTTCGTGCTCCTTGCGGATTCCAGTCAAATACTTCCTTCTCTATTGACCCATCTTTTTTTCTGGTGCTGTGTCGTACCCAGTTCCACTTCCTCCTTTTAATTTCCTTCTCAACTGGAGATTGTTTAGTGATTTTCCATATCTCTTCATTTGTAATAATATTTGGCCACTTAATGTTGCATATTCTTCTCAAACATCTGTTAATAAAAGTTTGTAGTGAGTTTGAGATACTGTTAGTGACTCTCCATGTTTCACATGCATATAATAGCACTGACTTAACATTTGTATTGAATATTTTTATTTTGGTTTTTCTTGCAATATTTCTGTTCTTCCATTGGCTTTCTTTATTCTTTGTTTGACATCCTGACCTGCTCCTCCATCCTTAGTAACTTGACTTCCCAAGTGTGTACAAGATTCCACTTGTTCAATTTCCCCAGTTTCTATAGTAAGTCCTTTTATTTTTACATTTATTCTCATTTCTTTAATGTTTTTTCACATTTATATTAAGTCCAGCACATTTTGCTTCCTTTTGCAAATTTACCAGTTTCCCTTTCATATCACTAAATCTTGCTGCCAGTAAGCAGATATCATCTGCGAAGTCCAGGTCTTCTAGTCTCTCTAAAACTCCATTGTATCCCCCTCTTCCGTCAACATCTTTCTCATTACATTGTCTAATACTAGTAGGAATATTGTTGGTGAGAGTATAGCTGTTCAATAAAGAATGATCATAATTGTTTTACGGTCACAATTTTTCACACTAAAATTCAATCTTCTTATATTCTCTTAGCTTAATGTGAAACAAACACGCCGTAGTAGTTTCATTGTTGGTACTCCTGGTTCTCGCCTGTAAGAACCAGGCAAGTTCAGGCATGTTCAGTATCACCTACCGCTGCAATGGAGGTAACTCGCGAGGAACAATATGCAGCTTTGAAATTCTGCTTTCGTCTCAACAAATCTTCAGTTGAGGCCTATACAATATTACAGGATGCCTATGCAGACTCTGTTCTTCCCTACAGCACAGCTCGAAGGTGGTTTAAAATGTTTAAAGAGGGGAGACAATCAATTTCAAAGGAAGGTGGACCCCCTGCTCCAGTCACTGCTCTTACGGAAAGAAACCAACACTGCTTCTGCCATTGTGAGAGAGGATCGACGAATTACCTTAAGATCACTTCCTGAAATACTGAATATTTCATTGGTATTTGTATTTTTTTTTTGTATTTGTATTTATTTCATCCTTTGGAACATAATACATATGTTATAGGACACGTCAGTTCAAGATACAAAGATAAATATAAAAGGTTACATAAGACTAAAAACTGTAACAGATACAGGATCCAACAAAAGTCTAAAGTAGAAAAAGCAAATAAATATTGTCAATAGATTGTTGGTTACAATTTCTGACAGTCAATTTTTCATCATTAATACTACTTGTACATAGTCAATTCTACAACTTTTGAATCTAATTTACAGAAACTAATTTACATAGCCAATTATAGCGTTAGAAACTAATTCTACACATGATCCCTTAATCAGCTTAATGAATTTATCACTTTCAAGTATAATTAAAACTGCAATGTCATAATTCATTTAAGTTATATAAACATTTGTTTATGAGGAAAGCCTTTAACTTCCATTTAAACTGCTGTTTTGAGATGCTAGCTATTGATTTAATATCAGATGGCAGTTTATTGTAAAGCTTAATTCCTAGTATATGTACATCCTTCTGAGAGACAGTTTTAATTACACTATCTCTATAGTAATTCATATTGGTTCTGGTGTTATGTTCATGTACCTGACTGTTTTAACTGGATTACACTTGTCCACAATAAACATTATAGCTGTATAAGCATACAGAGAGTACATGGTGATTATTTTTTTATTTATAAAGGTATCCCTGCAAGATTCTCTTGCTTTTAGATTATACATGACCCTAACACACTTTTTTGGTAAATAAGTAGTTTATCCTTGTATGTTTTGGCTGCTGAACCCCATATGGTGACAGAAACATTACACATTACACAGCATGCAGTTAAAGTTGATGTTAGAGGAAGATCCGGAGTTTCTTTCAAACGTAATCACTACTGATAAATCTTGGCTACATCATTTTGATCCTGAGAGCAAACATCAAAGCTCAGTGTGGAAATCTCCTCATCACCAACACCCCCCACAAAAAAAGCAAAAGTGGTTGCTTCTGCTGGGAAAGTTATGATCATCTCATTCTTTGATATTCATGGAATGGTTTATCAGCATGTTGTACCTGCACACACATCAGAAGCTGGACAATACTATAGGGATGTCCTGAAAACATTGCAAGTCCATATCAGGTGCAAAAGACCGCATTTTCGTAAAGCAGGCTGGATGCTGCACCACAATAATGCGCGGCCGCATATTGCCAATGTTGCTGAATATCTTGCAAAAATCAACGTGAAGTGCATACCTCACCCTCCCTATAGTCCGGATCTAGCCCCATGTGACTTTTTCTATTCCCTAACTTGAAGAAACGCCTTCGTGGGAGGCATTATCCATCATCAGAAGCAGTGGTGAAGGCTGCGGAGGCAATTTTGAAGGATCTCTGAAAAATGGTTTCCAGCATGTCTTTGAAGACTGGCAGAAACGCTGAGACAAGTACATCGCATTCAGGGGAGACTAGTTTGAGAAGGGCCATCAAAATTATGAAGATGAGTAAAGGTATGGTGTCAAAAAAAATTATGATCGTTCTTTATTGAACAGTACTCATATTAATAAAGCGAGCGAAGCGAAGCCTTTGATACAGCCTTTTTATTATCATTATAGTCAAGTTTCGTACGACTGTTTATGCTTGATCATGTATCTAAATTAAAGGTTTTATTTCAAAGTATTCATTTCTGGTATGAGCGATATGTTACAATCGTCATTGTTTTGTCTAAAGTGAGATGTAGTACGTAGTACGCAGGCGCAGAAATATTAATTACTTCCCTGTGTTAACACGTGACACAGTTTAACCTAAAATCATTTAAACAAAACATTGGTAACATTAAAAAAAGAAACTTACTTTTATCATGAGGTATTGAACATCAGGTGCTTCATTTATAAATGTTTTCAATTCCTCCCGTACAATACTGTGTTAAGTTCCTACATATGCTGGACTCATTTTCGGGTACTTCCAGCTGTACTCCACACACAGACCCCACTTAGAGTAGAGATGCCATCAAACTCTCAAGCGAATACAAATGAGCATAGTTATTGTTCCCTTGTTAGCTAAACTACATTTTGAAATCATATACTATAAGCTAAACTACGTTAAATTGTGCCTTGAAATGGTGTAAACTAATGTGCTAAGACACTAGGGAACACGTTTTTTGTACCTGAAACAAAATAGGCTAATTCTTATGCAAAATGACTCGCTGATTCCAAAAATGCCTCTGAAAATGCTGTATCACGTAACGTTTTTGAGATATTCTTATTCTTTTATATAAAATTACAGAAATGAGGTATGACACCAACTCATATTGACTTAATTTAAAATAATAGCCATTGACTCTTCTAAATACAGCTTAAAGGCAGTGTTGCTTCATAATGGCAATTTACTACCTTCAATACCTTTATTTCATGCCATAGGAATGAAGGAGACATACGATTCCATGTCCATAATTTTAGATGCTATTAGTTATCAAAACCATGTCTGGGAAATTTGTAGTGACCTCAAGGTAGTTGCATTGCTAACGGGACTGCAGGGAGGTTTCACAAAATATTGCTGTTTTTGTGCTTATGGGACAGTAGGGCAACTGACAAGCATTTTATAGTGAAAGAACGGGGGAAAAGGGAAGACTATACCCCTGGAGCAAGCAATGTTAAGTATGTGCCTCCAGTAGACCCAAACAAAGTTCTTCTCCCCCCACTTCACATAAAGCTCGGGTTAATGAAGAATTTTGTTAAAGGTTTGGACAAAAGTGGAAGTGTATTTGAGTATTTAAGAAGTATCTTTCCCAAAATAAGTGAATCTAAATTGAAGGAAGGTATATTTGCCTCAAATAAGACTACTTCTTAAAGACAGTGTTTTGAATCAAAGCTTAAACGCGTTGAACTGACAGCATGGAAATCATTTAAATCAGTGGTGGAAGGCTTCCTGGGCAACAACAAAGAAGAAAATTATGAAACTTTAGTCTCAGAACTATTAAGGAGCTACAAAGAAATGGGTTGCCGTATGTCACTTAAAATCCACTTTTTGCACTCTCACCTTGATAGTTTCCCTACAAACCTAGGAGCTGTAAGTGATAAGCAAGGTGAGCGTTTTCACCAGGACATTTCTGAGATGGAAAGACGTTACCAGGGTATCGCTGGGATTCAGCCATGTTCGGAGACTATTGTTGCTTCCTCAAACGGGAGAGTCAATACAAAAAAAAAAATCAACAGTGAAACACTTCTGAGATAATTCAGATATTGGTTTTCATCATTATCTTGTGTTTATTTTAATAATAATTAATAATAATTATTATTTTCAATGTTATTTGGCAATAAAATACCTATTATTTTCAATTAATCAAATATGAGTTATCACATCACATTTCTGTAAGTTTTCATAAGAAATTATGAATACCTAAAAAACGTTACGTGATACAGCATTTTGAGGGGCATTTTTGGAATCAGCAGATCAGTTTACATAAGAATTTTCCTATTTTGTTTCGGGTATATAAAAATAATTTTTTTTTGGTTCCCCAGTGGAATAAATCTCGAGGATGTAGTACTGCACAATGTAATGGAGCACGCTGTCTTTTTGTTTAATTAAAAAAGACACATAAATCAAATCAACTTCTTCCAAGGAGCAACACAAGGCCTTCAAAAAATCTCCTCAAATGGAAAATGTTTCGTTATCTCTTATAAAAAATGCTATAACATTTTTTTTATTAAAATACCACGTGTTTTAATATATATTCATGACAAAATGTATATATTAAATTTTCTGTAAATAACCTGTAAAGTTCTCTTTGCTCTGAATCACTTTTGCATAATCGTAAATCGAAATAGGACAAAAGTTGTGCAAAACATTTCTCTGGCACTAAACATTTCCGAGTTATTCGTTTGAATTTTTAAATACTTTTGAGAAGAAAAAACCAATACTTATGTGCACATTTTAATAAAGCGTTTTTGATGTAGAATGTCTTATAGGTCGTAAAAGTAAAGTCGAAGTTGATTTCTAGGTTATGTCTACACTTCTCAACAAAGACTGTACCACACTTCACTGATATTTCTGAAGACTGTGTATTGAGCAGGAACTGACTACAGTTCAAGCCACCTGAAGCTATCATTCATTGCCTCTTTTAGAGCTGGACGTCTGGAGTCGAGTTCTGCATTGAACCAAAAAGAAGTCAATAACAGCATTATAAGGCCATTGACTTCTCTTGCAAAGGTTTCATTTGGCCAGTGGCTATACTACAGGTAGTGAGGTAGCCAACTTGAAGTCCCCAATTTTCTTTACCATTGATTTAGAGCGTTTTCCATTAGATAGATAGCTCTGAGCTCTATCCTTCCATTTACAGCCATCCAAATATGACATTTACTGGTATATGTTGATCTAATTACATATACAGGCTGTAGCAAAAAGGAAAACATCTTGCATATAAAGGATGAAAAAAAGTTGGTCGGGAAATTGTTTATTTCCATGGTAAAGCTCCGTTTGTACAACTCTACTTACACGATGAGATGTGTAATACGTAACTGTCCTGTAGCCATAGCTCCACAACTGAACAGTGGTTTAATTGTACAGTAGCAAACAATCGCTTTTACATCTGGTTAAACTGGATAGATGTGATGCATTTCACCGTTATTGTCACTGTGCTAGAGTACACTTGTTAGGCACCGGCACTCAGTTCATGCACGATGGAGCTCCTCCTCATGTCCCTCGCTTTCTGAATAGCAGGTATCCTGATAGGTGGATAGGAAGAGGTGGACCACTACCGTGGCTTCCACACTCACCTGACTTAAACCGACGAGACTTATTTGTGGGGACATTTGAAATCTCTTGTTTATGCAACTCCAGTTCTAGATGTAGAGATTCCTCGTGATCGTATTGTGGAGGACTGCCAGACAAAATACAATTCTCCAGTTCTAACTCAGCTCATTAGGGAGTCCACGCGACGCCAGGTTGGTGGATACATTGGAGCTAATGAAGGCAATTTTGAACATGTGCTGTGATTTCCTGTTTTCTCACCGTTGTCATTAAGTGTTGTTGTATAGGGGTTCAGCTGTAGAAGAAGTGCTCTAAAAAGGTAATAAACAATTTCTGGACCTAATTTCATATAACGTTTATTCATCATCTATCCGTAAGAAATGTTTTCACAAACTTTTGACATGCCTTTTGTTGCATCCTATATAATTAGATCTAAAATCTTATTAAACATAAAAAATATAAAAACTTTTCCGAAACTTAGAGTTGATACATCTAGATGAGGCAAAATATGACATTTCATATTGTAAACATCCCTGCTTAAGGCCGCGCCGTGGCTCAGTGGTTAGATCGCTTGGCTCTCACCAAGGCGGCCTGGGTTCGATCCCAGGCGACCGCAAAGTGAGATTTTTGGTGGACAACACGGCGTTGGGGAGGGTTTTCTCCGGGATCTCCGGTTTCCCCCGCCATCTCATTCCACCGTTGCTCCGTATTCATCTCATGTATCATCAGTGCCATCGCCTGCGGTGCCGTATGTAGTAAAAGTGGGCGTTAAACACTACACATTTCATTTCCCTGCTTAATTCTGGGAAGGGAAGAGTGGTATACAATTCCAAGGTGGCTAGTTCAAACTCGGCTGAGACCGATGGTATTCAGTTGTGCTTAAAGTTCTGACAGCCCCATGTAATAGATTTACTAGCATATAAAACAACACCTGTGGGACGAAATTACATTACACCGGTGGCACTCTTGATCATAACAATGGCAGCGTCGTAAAACAAATATTTTTTTTAATTATTGGAGGTGGTTAAAGAATTTGGCTACTTTTATCAAGCAATGGAAAATGGGAACAAGGAAAAAAGTCATTATTGTAGGTAAAGTAGCAATGGGAACTATCATTAAAATGTTTGAATGAAATTCCAAACTTGCCAATAAAATAATTGGAGGAAATATACGAGGGGTAGTAGAAACGATGAGTGGTGGAATTGGGGCATTTTAAGGGATGGCTAAACACTGATTTAAATCACAGTGTTTTGATACAGCTTCACCAGAGGGGGTGACATTGGCAGAGTAGGGAGGAAAGATTTGGGGATGGAGAGAACCTTAAAAATCATACAGGAGTTTAAAGCTAGGAGACAATCTGGATCTGAAAGACTATGAAATAACAAATGGAAGTAGTGAAATTAAACAGATAGATGGGTGAAGCACCAGAAATTTTACAAGAAAGGTTGGAAAAGAGAGAAGTTTGTAAATTTGTGTGGTAAATTTAAGAGGGAAAGACTAGCTTGGATGCGTTCAGGAGATGTCTTCAAAAGTTTTGAAGATGATAATGAGAAGTATGTGTCCTGTAAGGATTTACAAGGAATGTTGTTTATTAGAATGTGAGGAAGTGAAATTTGAAGTGAGGATATATAGGGAAGTGAAGTAGAACAAATCACACTAGTAAATTATTAAGATTTTAATTATTTAATATTAAAATTACTATGCAATTAAGATAGTGAATGATATGTGGAAAAGTGTTAATTATTTAGGAAAAGTAAGAAAGAATTGAACCAGGGTAATTAATATAAATGCGCCTGCCTCGGTAGTGTGGTGGTAGCGTGTCTGGCTCACCTTCAAGAGGTCCCGAGTTCGAATCTCGGTCAGGTTGAGTTACCCGGATAAGGTATTTTCCGGGGTTTTCCCTTATCCTGAAGGACGAATGTCGTGTAACTCTAAGCTCTATGAACCCTGAACTCGTTTGAGCATCATTTCACACATTCCATTCATCGTCCGATATGATAACGTTGGAGGACTTAAATTGCAACGAGAAAGAGAGAGAGAGAGAGAGAGAGAGAGAGAGAGAGAGAGAGAGAGAGAGAGAGAGAGAGAGAGAGAGAGAGAGAGAGATGCAGGAAAGAAACAAGAACAAAAGGGTGTAAATAAAAGAATGCAAAGAATGAGAGTTACAAAAACCAGGAGGCTAAATAGAGTGCACTCTTATTAGGATAGAGGTTAGACTCATTTTAGGCAGAAAGTATTTTGTACGATATGCATTGTAAATAGATATTAATGTGTATTAACAGTGAAAACTAACCACTGTTTGTATTTCTGAAATGGAAGTAAGCTCTTCATTCAGTCATTCAATGTGGTAACAATTATATTATTTCTGTTATACAGTGTGCAGAACACAAGGCACGTAACAATTTTATGTTTTAGAATGAAGAATTTGAAATTTTTTCGCTTTTAAAATAATTTCAGTTGGCTATAAACCAAGTTTTCTAGACATTCCATTCAGATAATTTTGTATGAAAATATTTAGAAAACACAAGCTATCCTTTGTATGAAATGCGGTTGGAAAAACCAGTACCTGCCTATTGAAGTCAGGAACAATTGAAGAACCAACATTTCTTTGATGTAACGGTGCGTACGTAATAGCCCTATTATTAACGGCTTCTTTCCACTAATCTTTATTTTCAGAGGCATATTCTAACAAATAAGCAATGACAATACAAACAAACCTCTTTCTTTATACCCAAAGTTTTACAATACTCAAACACCACACGTCCAAAGGGTTTGACTTGTGGACTAACAAAGTAACCTCAAAATGTACCTCTTCATTTGTCAGTCAACTAATTCTGGTGTTTCCTGGCGAATTATTTTGTTACTAGGTACATAGTACGAATTTAATAAAGCTTTCTAGGGTTTTCTTAATTACATTCCCATTTATTCTTTCAGCTGGTTTATGTAAAAAAAGTAGAAAGTAAAACATGCGTTTGTAAGAAAAGTTTGCATAAGAGTAATGCTCCAGTCACACAGAAAAGTTATCGCAAAGAAACCTCGAACATTAAAGCTTGTTGCCAGATTAATAAATAAGGTCACTGACAAATTTCTTAACAGACGCTTACAGCAAACCTTCCATACTCCAAGCTTCCATATTCACGTTTGGCGATTAAACAAAGAGATAAAAAACACTATCGCACTGCACAGGAACAGAAAAGAGATGATGATGGTAATAATAATAATAATAATAATAATAATAATAATAATAATAATAATAATAATAATAATAATAATAATAATAATAATAATAATAATAATAATAATAATAATAATAATAATAATAATAATAATAATAATAATAATAATAATAATAATAATAATAATAATAATAATAATAATAATAATAGACCCCATAGACGATTGCAATAATCACAATAACCTAACAGAGAAAATACAAAAAACTACAGCAATACTCAGAGCAAAAGATTGGAAAATACAATTCAAATGGGTAAAGGCTCACATTGGAATAGAGGGTAATGAGCTGGCTGAAAAACTGGCAAAGAATGCAGCAAAAACTAATGAAATATACTACAACAAATTACCGCTCACAGCAACAAAACAAATCCTTCGGAAATCAACAAAAAACAAATGGCAGCAGAAATGGGAACAGAGTACAAAAGGCACAACCACAAAGGAATTCTTCCCAACAGTGGAAAGCAGACTCACAAACAAGTTCTACCTAACACCAAACATGACAACAATACTTACAGGACACGGAAATGTCAACACTTATCTCAACAGACTCAAGATCGTTAGCAGCCCTGAGTGTTCATGCAGAAGAGGACCGCAAACGGTGGATCACCTAATATTCAAGTGCAGTGTGGTGAATAGTGCAAGAGAAACTCTAAAACATAGTGTTCTTAGAACTGATAACTGGCCAACACACAAGTCAATACTAGTTAAAAGACATTTAAAATCATTTACAAAATTTGTAAACTCTATAGACTTTCAAGTACTAAAAGGAACTAATGTGTAATACAAGCAAAATACTAACAGGTTGACATCAAAACTGAAAAAAAGAAAGCAAAATAAGTGATTTGAGAATGTAACAAAGAAAACTACACAACCAATGTATACAAAAATCACAAAAACAGTGAAAAGCATGTAGTACTACTTATGTACTGGAGCATGTAGAGATCAGAAATAACAATATCAATAATAATAACAATAACAATAAAAATAATAATAATAACAATAACAACAATAATAACAATAACAACAATAATAATTTATTTTACTATTTGGCATACAATGCAATAGGTTTCGTCAGCAGGTCATTAAAATGAATCTACATTTAAGTACTCTTGTAGTGTATAAAAATTAAGTAACAATGCTATTTTTAACTCTAGTTATAAAGGAGACCAGAAGATCCGTGGATCAAATCCCGGCTATGGCACTGAATTGTTCGTTTGGCTTTACCCTTTCACAGTGCGTCCTACATACGGCTAGTGTGAAAGAACAATTAATTTCCATTAATGGTACCTAATAGTGGTCCGAATTATAAAGCCCGGGCCTTAAAGTACTTACAGCATAGTAAGTCATCATTAAGATAGTTGTCTCATGTGTTTATGAGAACTCCTAGTGGTTTAACGAGAAAAACACGAGTTAGTTGGAGAATTTAATGTCATGTCGGCACGTTGACCATAGTAGCTCAATGGTTTAGAGCGGCTGGAGGGAAACCAGAAGATCCGTGGTTCGAATCCCGGCTATGGTATTGAATTTTTCAATGTTATGGTGATGTCAAACTCTCGAAGCATTCATTGGAAGCTCCGAAATTGTCTTGCTGTCTAAAGCTTGAGTTTTGTTCAGAAAAGGGAATTCCTCTAGCTTAAGTGCACTAACAAACCAGTCGAACACAGAACCATTTAGCTCATCATTCTCTGTAGATTTTGTGATGCGTTTCATATGTCCTGCTGTTCCCTTTAGCCATTCGTCTTTAATTTTTATTCTTTTTAAATCCCATAAAACCGAGGTTTTCCCCTCATCAGCAACACAGCTAATTCCTGAGCTGCACGTTTGTTCTATTCGTGTTCAATAAGCTTAATAGTATTCCTCCAGTTCTGAACTCATTTTACAGAATTTGTGTATACATAGGCTATGTTTTCAAAAATCACCAAAGTTCTTAGTTTTCTCTCACACATATTTTATCCCTTATAAGGACGAAATTGAGAATGAACACACTACAAAACAGTTGTACCCTTAAATGTATTGTGAGGGAGTCGAGAGAGCTAATGGTTTCTCCTTCCTCGAAGGATTACACTTTATGCCTTTACGGTTCATGAAACTTCGGTGCAAGTGCAGTCGCCCTCAAAATTATCACGTATTATTAAAATACGTACGTTATAAACCATTATACATAAAGCAATCCGTTTTAATCAGGTTATTTACGCAAAAGGTTCCCGAAAAATATTTCCTTTTCCGAGTTAGGCAGTTTTCCTAGCTTATAGTATATTTTTATATGGGAAATAGCTCCGTTCCGAAATTTAATTTCGTTTTTTCCAGGCTCCGACAGGTTTCCGATTCGTTTAAGATAGGAAGATTTTGCAATGAAGTAAGCATTGTTGTCCTTATTGGCTTAGCTTTTGTCTGTATTTATTCAATCCAAAGCCACATATTGAAGTAGCCTACTGTATTACTTCAAAACCTATTCAGTTTGAAGTAATGATGTGTTTTGCTTTTGCTCAGTACACATGGAGTAAGCTCCTAATAAATTTAAATTGTACTTAGAAAGGGTGTTTGTTGGCACGTTCTGAGACTTGAGGACCGAAAGAGGGCAGGAAAAAAGAAATGTCGCAGTTAGAAACAAGGAAAGAAGGAACGAAAGCACGAAGGAAGGAGGGAACGAAGGAGGGAACGAAGGAAGTAGGGAACGAAGGAACGAAGGAAGGAGGGAACGAAGGAAGGAGGGAACGAAGGAAGGAACGAAGGAAGGAGGGAACGAAGGAGGGCAAGAAGGAGGGAACGAAGGAGGGCAAGAAGGAGGGAACGAAGGAGGGCAAGAAGGAACGAACGGAGGGCAAGAAGAAACGAAGGAAGGAGGGCAAGAAGAAACGAAGGAAGGAGGGCAAGAAGAAACGAAGGAACGAAGGAAGGAGGGAAGGAGGGAACGAAGGAACGAAGGAAGGAGGGAACGAAGGAACGAAGGAAGGAGGGAACGAAGGAACGAAGGAACGAAGGAGGGAACGAAGGAAGGAGGGAACGAAGGAGGGAACGAAGGAAGGAGGGAACGAAGGAAGGAACGAAGGAAGGAGGGAACGAAGGAAGGAACGAAGGAAGGAGGGAACGAAGGAAGGAACGAAGGAAGGAGGGAACGAAGGAACGAAGGAAGGAGGGAACGAAGGAACGAAGGAAGGAGGGAAAGAAGGAACGAAGGAAGGAGGGAAAGAAGCAACGAAGGAAGGAGGGAAAGAAGGAACGAAGGAAGGAGGGAACGAAGGAACGAAGGAAGGAGGGAAAGAAGGAACGAAGGAACGAAGGAAGGAGGGAAAGAAGGAACGAAGGAACGAAGGAAGGAGGGAAAGAAGGAACGAAGGAAGGAGGGAAAGAAGGAACGAAGGAAGGAGGGAAAGAAGGAACGAAGGAAAGGAAAGAAGGAACGAAGGAAAGGAAAGAAGGAACGAAGGAAAGGAAAGAAGGAACGAAGGAAGGAGGAAAGGAAGGAAAGGAAGAAAGGAAGGAAAGGAAGAAAGGAAGGAAGGAAGAAAGGAAGGAAAGGAAGAAAGGAAGGAAGGAAGGAAGGAAAGGAATGAAGGAAGGAAGGAAGGAAAGGAATGAAGGAAGGAAGGAAGGAAATGAATGAAGGAAGGAAAGAAGGAAGGAAAGGAAGGAAAGAAGGAAGGAAAGGAATGAAGGAAGGGAATGAAGGAAGGAAGGAAAGAAGGAAGGAAGGAAAGAAGGAAGGAAGGAAAGAAGGAAGGAAGGAAAGAAGGAAGGAAGGAAGGAAGGAAAGAAGGAAGGACGAACGAAAAAAGAAGGAAATAAAGAAAGAAAGCAGAAAAGCAAAGAAGGAAAGAAAGAAAAGCAAAGAAGGAAAGAAAGAAGAAAAGGAAACAAGGAAAGAAAGAAGAAAAGGAAACAAGGAAAGAAAGAAGAAAAAGGAAACAAGGAAAGAAAGAAGAAAAAGGAAAGAAGGAAAGAAAGAAGAAAAAGGAAAGAAGGAAAGAAGAAAAAGGAAAGAAGGAAAGAAGAAAAAGGAAAGAAGGAAGAAAAGGAAAGAAAGAAGAAAAGGAAAGAAAGAAGAAAAGGAAAGAAAGAAGAAAAGGAAAGAAAGAAGAAAAGGAAAGAAAGAAGAAAAGGAAATAAAAGGAAAGGAAAGAAGGAAAGAAAGAAGAAAAGGAAAGAAAAGGAAAGGAAAGGAAAGAAAAGGAAAGAAAAGAAAGAAAGTGAAAGAAGGAAGGAAAGAAAGAAAGTGAAAGAAGGAAGGAAAGAAAGAAAGGAAAAGAAAAGAACAAACTCTCACTCTTTAATTGTAATCATAGTAAGGTGAGGACATGTTATCTTACAGCTTTTCTAAGAAATATCACTTCATAGAGTTGCAACAGCAGGGTTATAGACATTGTACCGCAACTTTTACTCACCAAGTATACAATATTTTATTCTGAAGGCATCAAAACGAATAGTTTGTGAAATGACCATTGTGTAGTACAAACTCCATTAAAACTCACCCACTACTAGTATTTTAACAATGTTTAATAAGATTGATAATGTGAGTATTTTATGTTTATGCTTTACGTTATGTCACTGTAAACGGTATGTTCATGTCATACCATCAAGTCCTCGCGTTGATTTTTCTATGTGAATGGGGGCTATGACCGATGTTTTTTCAATTATAGAGCATATGTATTCAATGGAGTTATATTTTACTGCACATATATCTATGTTTAATGATGACGATTAATGACAAAGTACGTCGGTTCTTAACTGTTAAAAATGTACTGCCAAAGCATAGCGATTGGTATACAATGCATGACATCACGAAGTGCACTGTAGGAAACGCAGACCTTGTGAACGAAGATTTTCTTATTGATCTCTTAAGTCGCTTTATGTCGTCATCGATGATGTGCCATACATACCGGATGAGAGCGGAGCGTAGAAGGCAATTGTCTCCCTCTAATAGCATTATGACACTTATTTGGCCATAACTTCAGAGCTGTTCACAGAGTAGAACGTTTCCTGTCTACTTTGGCCATGCGGAGGAATACTGCTCCTCTCGCAGTTGAAGACCACAAGAAGAAAAGATGAATGTCGCCCTTTTGTCATTGTAAAAGAATAGCACAAAATGTATAAAATACATGAAATAAAAGGGCAGAGAAACTATAGTAAACAGTTATGAAAATGTATTATACGAGAAGAAAAAGAGTGTCATTGATAAGGGACAATGTCGTTGACTGCCTGACGTTCAAGAGATCGCGAGTTCAAATTCGAATTTCGGCCAGAGTGAGTTATCTGCATAAGCATTTCTTCTGTAGTTTTCCCTTATCCTGAAAGATAAAAGCCTGGCTAATCTCTATGTACACTAAACTCATTTGAACATAATTTCATTCATGGAAATTGTTCTTTCACACTGGCCGTGTGTAGGCTAAATTATGAAAAGATAGTCAGACTGAAATATTCAATATCACAGCCGGGATTTGAACCACGGATCTTCTGGTCTCCGTCCAGCCGCTCTAACCATTGCGCTACTATGGCCAAAGTGCCGATACGACATTAAATTCTCCAACTGACTCGTGTTTTCCCGGTAAACCACTAGGAGTTCTCATAAACACATGAGACAACTACCTTAATGGTGACTTACAACGTGTAAGTACTTCAAGGCCCGGGCTTTATAATTCGGACCACTATTAGGTCAATTATTGAAAATTAATTGACCTAGCCGTATTTAGAATAAAGTATGAAAAGATAGTCAGACTGGAAAATTCAATGCCATAGTCGGCATTTGAACCACGGATCTTCTAGTCCCCGTCCAGCCGCTCTGAACCATTGGTCTATTATGGCCAACGTGCCAACATGACATTAAATTCTCCGACTGACTCGTGTTTTTCCCGGTAAACCACTAGGAGTTCTCATAAACACATGAGACAACTACCTTAATGGCGACTTACTATGCAGTAAGTACTTTAAGGCCCGGGCTTTATAGTTCCGACCACTATTAGGTACAATTAATGAAAATTGTTCTTTCACACTAGCCGTGTGTAGGCTAAAGTATGGAAAGATTAACTATAAAGCCAGGGCCTTAAAGTACTTACAGCAGAGTAAGTTGCCATTAAGGTAGTTGTCTCATGTGTTTATGAGAACTCCTAGTGGTTTACCGGGAAAAACACGAGTCAGTTGGAGAATTTAATGTCATATCGGTACGTTGGCCATAGTAGCTCAAGGGTTAGAGTGGCTGGACGGCAACCAGAAGATCCGTGGTTCAAATCCCGGCTATGGCATTGAATTTTTATGACTTAACGTTCGAGCTTTTCCCTTATCCTGAAAGATGATTCTTTTTGTTTGTAATTTACGTCCTCCAACGTTAAGTCATATCGGACGAAGAATGGAACGGGTGAAATGATGCTCAAGTGTACCCAGGGCCCATAGAGCTTAGAGTTATCCGACATTCGTCAGAAAGATGAATGTCTGCTAGCTCTAAGCTCTATGTACCCTGTACTCATTTAAACATTTTATTCATTGTCCGATATGACTTAACGTTGGAGATTTTCCCTTATCCTTAAAGATGAATGTCGGGCAACTCTAAGCTCTATGTACCCAGTACTCATTTAAACATCATTTCATTGATCGTCCGATATGACTTAACGTTGGAGGTTTTCCGTTATCCTGAAAGATAAAAGTCCAGTAACTATAAGCTCTATGTACCCTCTACTCATTTGAACATCACTTCATTCATCGTCCGATATGACTTAACGTTGGAGGTTTTCCCTTATCCTGAAATATGAATGTCAGGTAACTAAGCTCTCTGTACCCTGTACTCATTTGAACATCATTTCATTCATCGTTCGTTATGACTTAACGTTGGAGGTTTTCCCTTATCCTGAAATATGAATGTCAAGTAACTAAGCTCTCTGTACCCTGTACTCATTTGAACATCATTTCATTCATCGTTCGTTATGACTTAACGTTGGAGGTTTTCCCTTATCCTGAAATATGAATGCCAGGTAACTAAGCTCTATGTACCCTCTACTCATTTGAACATCACTTCATTCATCGTCCGATATGACTTAACGTTGGAGGTTTTCCCTTATCCTGAAATATGAATGTCAGGTAACTAAGCTCTCTGTACCCTGTACTCATTTGAACATCATTTCATTCATCGTTCGTTATGACTTAACGTTGGAGGTTTTCCCTTATCCTGAAATATGAATGTCAAGTAACTAAGCTCTATGTACCCTGTACTCATTTGAACATCATTTCATTCATCGTCCGATATGACTTAACGTTGAAGGTTTTCCCTTATCCTGAAAGATGAATGTCTGGTAACACTAAGCTCTATGTACCCTGTACTCATTTGAACATCATTTCATTCATCGTCCGATATGATTTAACGTTGAATGTTTTCGCTTATCCTGAAAGATGAATGTCTGGTAACTCTAAGCTCTATGTACCCTCTACTCATTTGAACATCAATTCATTCATCGTCCGATATGACTTAACGTTGAAGGTTTTCCCTTATCCTGAAAGATGAACGTCTGGTAACACTAAGCTCTATGTACCCTGTACTCATTTGAACATCATTTCATTCATCGTCCGATATGATTTAATGTTGAAGGTTTTCCCTTATCCTGAAAGATGAATGTCTAGTAACTAAGCTCTATGTACCCTCTACTCATTTGAACATCATTTCATTCATCGTCAGATATGACTTAAGTTGGAGGTTTTCCCTTATCTTGAAAGATGAATGTCTGGTAACACTAAGCTCTATGTACTCTGTACTAATTTGAACATAATTTCAATCATCGTCAGATATGACTTAACGTTGGAGGTTTTCCCTTATCCTGAAATATCAATGTCTGGTAACTAAGCTCTATGGACTCTAGACCTATTCGAACATCATGACACAAATGAAAATTCTTAAAAACAGTTTTTTAGAAGACTTTTGGGGTATTAGCGACTCAAAATCACAATAATAATCTAAGTCAAGTCATTTTTAATAAAACGTACGTTAGTAAAGGGATTAAGTGAGTAGTTCTAGATGTTTGAAATCTAATTTAAAATAATATCTGAATTACTTGATCACTTTTCTAAGCTTATTCTTACAACATATTTTATGTAACCCAGATAAATCTTCGATCCAAGTTTCAGATACGTGTATTTGTAATGAAATATTTTTAAGGGATTTTCGTGTTGGTTGCAGTATTGCCTTTACCTGAAAACCTAAGTGTGACCAACAAGGAAACGCCTTTGAGAAGACACCTGCTTGAAACGTCAGGCGTGATTTAACCTCTTATCTGCAAGAGGATGTCCTGCCGCATCAGGAAACTAAGCATTAGATCCTTCATAGCCATGGCCTCGTTAGACATCCATTTCGGCCTAATACGTTTTCGTCATTTGCATCAAGAATGGAGCTGAGGAACTAAAAATACTGTTTCTTATATTTCATTATCTCTGCTTATTATCATTTATTTGAATAACATTTCTACACACGATTTTACAGAAAGCTAGTTTCGTAACTAATTCAGTTAGATTAAACCTTTGGCAAAAATTTCACATTTCTTTGCTGATATAACGAACAAGGAAACCGAGTCGATACATTAAAATGTCTAAAACGTGTGTATATAAACAGACCTGGAAGTGTCTTACACTTTCTATAACTTCGCCAGAAACAACTAAATTGCGAAAGCAGTTTAAACATGACAAAATTATTACAATTTAATTTTTTAAAAGAACATACGTGAAGGTCAACAAGGGACACGAAGGGAAGGTCGTTGCTACGGTAATGTAAACAAAGGTTGCCAGATTGGATACACTGGTGAATCGCATACTCCTCAGCTCAGTTATCGCTAATTGTATGCGGGAAACAGAGTTTGGTTGAGCCCGCCTCGGTAGCATAAATGGTAGCGTGTTTGCCTCACGTTTAAGAGGCCCCGTGTTCGAATCTCGGTCAGGGTGAGTTACCTGGATAAGGTTTTTCCGGGGTTTTCCCTTATCCTTCAAGACAAATGTCAGGTAGGTCTGAGCTCCATGGACCCCGGATTCATTTGAGCATCATTTCACCAATTTCATTCATTGTCCGATATGACTTAACGTTGGAGGACGTAAATTACAAAGAGAGAGAGAGAGGTGGGGGGGTTTGGTTGAGTATTCAGTTGCGCAGTGTATTGTGTTTTTGTAGGTCCGTAGAATTAAAAGTCCAATTGCACAAACTCAAAATGTTCTTTATTTCCACCGAATTACAGTTGGAAGACTTGCCGATTACAAAGAATTACGTAGCGCACACAATTACAATCGACCAGTTCGTCTGTCACAGGTCTATCCACACTCACACTTACGTACAACTCCTGTGATACACGTACGCAGTCTTCCAGTCCGTTCGCTAGCACAGCACTCGTCACGGCTGCTCGCCAAGAACTGACTCTTGGTCCAGAGGTCCAGAGGTATAGTCCTGGTCGGGCGGGGCAATTTTTCTTTTTCCCCGTCCGGGTGTCTTTTGCCGCAGTACCTAGCCGCTTTGCGGCTTAACCTGCGAAGTGAGTCAAGTTTGGTTGCATTTTGTTCTACTGGCGGTAGGTTTTTGTTTGTTTGAGATTTGGTGTTAACTGGTTGCCCTTGAGTGTTCTCTGAAGGCAGCAGCTACGCGGGTTTGTTACTTTCTCCCGTTGGGGGAGGATCTGTTTTAGAGCTTTTGCCCCGTTTTGAGTACAGGTGGCCTAACGCTTGAGTCATCAGGCGTTATGTGAAATTGGATAAGTTTGGGGTTTCCCTTGGGTTAACCAAGGGGCCCCAAGACGTCTCTTGGGAGTTTGTACGATGGCAAGCGTCTTTGCTCCCTCTGGTCATACCTGCCCAGCGAGTTCACCAAAGGGTTGCCATGGGTGTGAATTTTGTCGTACATTGAACGAGCCCTCTCTCGAATGACGTCGACAATGTACGGGATGTTCGAATGTTCATGAAGGATATGGGCGGGAAATCTCCAGTCAGTATCGTAGATGACCCGTAGCGCCCTGTTCTGCAGCGTCTGGAGTCTGACGAAAGTGGTATTTGCCACTGTACCCCAGACCTCACAACCGTACAAGATCATGGGCGGGATGATCGCCCGATACAGCTGGAGTTTGAGACGGAGTGGCATGGTTGAACGGAATATGGGATATAGGTTCCTGAGCGCGACGTGCCCAAGCTGGACCTTGCCTTTGACGTGCGGAGCGTAAGTTAATTTGCAGTCCAGCGTCACTCCGAGATACTTCGCCGTTTGAACCCATGGGATTCCATCGTGCTTCTATTTATAGATGGCTAAATGGTTCTAGAGAATTCTTACCATGGAGACGGGGGAGACGAAGATTCAGCCACCCCCGTGGTTTCCCCTCTCTTCACCCTGTCACGCCTCCACAGGCGCCAGCTGACCGGCGAAAGTGCGGCCGATGCCACACGCACCCCTCCACCGGCCATTCCCTCCCGCAGCCGACCGCAAGGTCGCCGATTGGATAACAGTATTGTTAGCCTACTTTGTTAAAACACAATTAAAATACGTTTTTATGGAAGCAAGACGTAGTGTCAGTAGAATTAGAGGTAGACCGAGGAATCATGGCCCGAGGCAAAGATCAGCTTACGGTCGGGTTGTTACATTGCACAGTCAAGCTAGAGAATGTCTGTTCTCTTAGAAAATTCTTTCAACAGGAAGACGAGAGTTCACTCCTTATCAATGAACAGCTTATTCCTTTTATCCAAAAGCGACAGTCCCATGTCAGTAGATATACTTGCACGTAAAAGAATTCCTGTGGGTCAAAATTCCAGCATATCGGTGGCGTTAATATGAACTTGTCAATTAACAAAGTCGTTAATAATAGTATATTGTGATACTAATGTACACGGAACGAGGAAAGGTTTGAAAAAACGAGGCGCTTGCACCGAGCTCATTATGTGCTTAGCACATGTGTATTGCACATTATTTTTAGCACTATATGTATTGCTATCAATCTGTATTTTAGTAGTTAAGATATTAGCTGAAATATTAATAAATATAATTGAAGATAAATGTTAGATTTTAGAACATGCATCGCGTATATGTGTTTCTATGGAGAAATACTTACCGCACTAGTGCGAGAATGTCAACTTACGATGCATAGCAACAATTACGGTAAGTATGGAATATTAGTTACATAGTGCAAAACAATATCTAAAAGAACTCACACATGTGAAGTCGTTACAACGGAGTGAAAGTGTGAACAACTTATTTCTGTTTTTAAAGTAGACTAATACAGATTAACTGTGCGTACTTTTGTTGAGGTGAGATAACTTGAACCCTTGTTTGTTTCGAGTGTTTGAGAGGATAAGAAAGGGGATCTGCTAGGCAACATTGCAGCACCCACGTGGAGAAACAGATGACCTTCACGTATCTTCTTTTAAAAATCATACTGTAGGAAGCTTAAATAAATAAGTTAATAATGATGGATATATTAGAAATAAAGCCACAAGAAATAAAAGTATGCGAAAGATATATAAGGGGTTTCATAACTTAAGTCGGGTTTTTATTTTATTTTGGTGTTTTGAAACATTTATGGGGTTTCTTTGGTTTGGCAATGGTACTTACAAGATGCTATCGTACATTGCGAGCACGTATCAGTCTTCAGTTGTTAGTAAACAATCACAAAATGGAGGCGACAAAGTTTGAACTTAAGAATCCTTCTAACATTACTGCAAAACAATATTATAAAGCCGCTGTAGCAGCTCCAAGGATATGTGAAGTGGACGGAGGTGTCGCTAGTGAGCATGTGGTACAACAATGGTTCCAACGTTTCAACAATAGAGACGAAAACAAGGAAGGAGGACCTGAAGTATGGCATATTGAGAATACATGCCAAGTATTGCAAGAAAATCCGGAAAAAGGTACCCGTAGGCTTTTAGAAGAACTTGGTGCATAAAGATACCATTCATCACTACATTAAGACACTTGGAAAAGTCATACGGAAGCTGTAAATCTGTACATCATGAAGTGAAATCTTAAACGTTGAGTGAATATCTGACGTCAGCTTATCTGTAATAACAAGGATGATAGAGTTGTCAGGAAAACTGTCACCTGTGAGGAAAAACAGGCATGTTACCGAAATCCTGATGCCTTGAAACAGTGGACCCAAAGTCTCGTTGAAAAACGAAATCAGTTCGTTCCCAAAGTATTGTTGCGTGTCTGATGGAACTCTAACGCCCGATTTCACCAACAGATGTTAAAATCGACATTAACAAATGCAACGTAACAATTGTCACAGCACTAAAATTAATGTTAAATTTCTTGCATTTCACCAAACTGTTTTCTGAAAATGTTAACAAACCTGTGTTAACGCCAAGAAACTTGTAAATATCACAGCTATAGAAGGCTATGGGTGATTTTCTAAACGTACTGCGATGCGCTTTTGTTTTCATTTTCGTCTGCACAAATGGCGGATGAACAAAATCATAAATAAAGCCGTGAGACATATTTCTCATCGACGGAGAAAGAATTGTCAATTGAAATGGTGACGAAGTGTAAGGATATCGTGGAAAATAAGAGGACGGATGCAGTGAATGTAAAAGAGAAAGATGTCGCGGGGAAAATATATGAAACGAATTTAATTCAAATGCATGTGTCACTACTACAAGCACCAAACAACTTGTCAGTATTACGTAAATTTAAAACGAGGTGCGAAGAAGGACAAGTGACTTAAACGTTTCAAGACGGGAGGTGAACAATGTATTATCCACATAATTCAGTGAATTATAAAATCCGCAAAGTTATTAATACTTGAAGCAAAGGGAGATCGGCGTATTCCTTTCGATGTATATTCTAACTCATTATTACGTAAATTTAAAACGAGGTACGAAGGACAAGTGACTTGAACGTTTCAAGATGGCAGGTGGACAGTGTATTATCCACATAATTCAGTGAATTATAAAATCCGCAAAGTTATTAATACTTGAAGCAAAGGGAGATCGGCGTATTCCTTTCGATGTATATTCTAACTCATTATTACGTAAATTTAAAACGAGGTACGAAGGACAAGTGACTTGAACGTTTCAAGATGGCAGGTGGACAGTGTATTATCCACATAATTCAGTGAATTATAAAATCCGCAAAGTTATTAATACTTGAAGCAAAGGGAGATCGGCGTATTCCTTTCGATGTATATTCTAACTCATTATTACGTAAATTTAAAACGAGGTACGAAGGACAAGTGACTTGAACGTTTCAAGATGGCAGGTGGACAGTGTATTATCCACATAATTCAGTGAATTATAAAATCCGCAATGTTATTAATACTTGAAGCTAAGGCGAGAACGCCATATTCCTTTTGATGCATGTTCTAACCTCTCTTGTACTTCCGCAGTAACCTTCATAGCAACATGTTTCGACAGTCTATACCTCCGTAAAACAGTTTTCTTCGGATAGTTCCTCAAAATCATTTCTCCTCATTGGCCGTACTCTATTATGAATGCCATTTAGACGGTCTTAAATATAGCAAATCGACATCAACAGCTCAGTTCATGTTCGCCATCTTGACTATTTACAATTGTTAAGGACTTAACATTAGAAATTCGGCTTGTTAGTTTCACATGAGATTTAACACGAGTGTTACGCTAACACTTGTTGGTGAAATGCAATTTTTGTTTTAACTATTGTTAAACTCGTGTTAAGGCTTAACATTTGTTGGTGAAATCGGGCATAAAAGTGTGATTCACTGGGAGTTTATTCCACACAAGAGCACGATTGATGCAGATCTTTGTTCTGAACAACTGGAACCTGACGCGGTCCGTATAGGACAGGACCAATAATAATTAATAACAACAACCCACAGGGACAGTTAAGTTATAATTGAAGATCATATTCGACATATACCAATAACACAGAAATTGTTAGTGAGCCTTCTCAGACAGGTGCACATACTTGCGACCTACCGGAAACTATTAGCTACTGTATGATTTAGCTTGAGGCAGTTTACGACACCAGTTTGGTGGTGAAAAGCTCTTTCATACAATCTGGTTCATGGTCAGAACAGACTGTAGGATTATACCAGAAATTGGGAAGACATATGGACACATAATTTCTCTCTGTGGTGGGAAAATAGAAAGCTTGGCGAAAAAAACATCCCAACTGAGAAATTTGAACGTTTACGAGAAGAGGGGATAAAAATCAACCAACGTCAAACTAATAACACATCCCGTGAATTTTCAAATTTAAAAAAAAATAGCAAAATTGGGAGATAAAATCATCATAGCAGAACTTTGACTCGTCAGAATAGACATCAAGGAACTCGACGAATCTGAGCGCGCATCGGACATCAGTGGACCTTCGAACAGTTACACTTACGAGTGAGAGATAACACACATTACACTCTGCACTATTCACACCGAGGAACACGAAGTACAAGAACTCCGTCCGGGTGCAAGGAACTACGAGGCATGTTTTTTTAAGTCAGTACCGTTTTGGAATTAAAAAAAGACTTGCATAGATATCGCAATAATTTTATTTTTACATGAGAGCCTGTACTTTAATCTACTTTTCTACACAATTTCCGTGAATATTGAGGCACTTGTCATAACGTGGCACCAGTTTTTGAATACCCTCCTCATAAAATTCTGCCGCCTGACGTGTTAACCACTGTATCACAACTGTTTTGACTTCGTTATCGTCTTGAAGACGCTGACCACCCAGATGTTTCTTCAAGTCAGGAACAAATGGTAGTCGCTGGGTGCCAGATCAAGGCTGTATGGAGGATGATCTAGAGTTTCCCATTGAAAAGATTTGATGAGATCTTTGGTCCGATTAGCCACATGTGGACGGGTATTGTCATGCAGCAAAACGATACCCTTACTCAACTTGCCACGTCTTTTGTTCTGGATTGCACGGCACAGATTGTTCAATGTCTCACAATAAGACGCTGCATTGATTGTCTCATTTCGAGTTGGTAGAAAGAAGGCTAATGGATCGGTAGCTGGAAGGATGTATCGGATTCCTCCCACGTTTCAATATGCAAATCACCCGGACCGCGCCCGCCTCGATAGCGTGGTGGTAGCATGTCTGCCTCACGTTCAAGAGGTCCCGAGTTCGAATCTCGGTCAGGGTGAGTTACCTGGATAAGGTTTTTCCGGGGTTTTCCCTTATCCTAAAAGATGAATGTCAGGTAACTGTAAGCTCTATGGACCCCGGACTCATTTGAGCATCATTTTACCCATTCCATTCATCGTCTGATATGACTTAACGTTGGAGGACGTAAATTAAAGAAAAAATTCACCCGGACCGCCCTTCCTGTTTAGGAGACTTTCTTATATAAGAAAATCATTGCGTAGGCAGCATACTGCGCATGCCGGAATGAAGTTGCTAACTAAATGATACTCGGTTTTAGCTACACTGATGTTTCGGCTATGCTCTTTTGGCGCTTCGCGTTACCCCGACTGCTCCACTCCTTCTTATGACAAATATTTCTAATCTATGGTTAACAGCTTAGAGTCGCTCTGCATAGCTCAGTTGGTTAGACATTGGCCGAGTGATTCCAAGATCATGGGTTCAAATCTGGCACAAACCAATGATTTTAGGTGCACTTAAAATAGAGACACCCCAATGTCACTACTACTTTTATTAACTGTAAATACTGCTGTAGGACAAACTTCCGGCACATCGGTGGCGCTGATATGATCCTATATTAATAATCATCATAATCATCATCATAATAATTCATCATTACTAAACGTACAGTTACGGAATAGCCATTCAAACTAACGAAATTTCCCAGTCCCACAATATTTCGCAGTGAGAATTTTCGTATAAGAATTTTCCAATAAATAATAATCCTTGGAATTGTTTTCACACAGTAATTCTACGGTATCTCTCAAGAGGCTATTACCGAATCTCAGAAGCTTCCATCTTATCTTGTGCATATCTGAAGAATGTATTGTGAGTGTTTTGTAGATAAACTCATTATTTCAGCTTATAAACAGTGTTTTCCCGTGACACTAGTTTGTAAGATTAGTAAATACCCATTCTGTCGGGTTTCCATTTGGGCTGTTAAACAAGTCCTACATATATGCAACATTTTCATTTTCGATTTTCTTTACTATCCAATTCCTCAGTCCGCTGTGTACTTCGTATATCCTGCGTGGAACGCGCCGTGGCTCAGTGGTTAGACCACTTGGCTCTCCCCAAGGCGGCCCGGGTTCGATCCCAGGCGACCGCAAAGTGAGATTTTTGGTGGACAACACGGCGCTGGGCGGGTTTTCTCCGGGATCTCCGGTTTCCCACGCCATCTCATTCCACCGGTGCTCCATCTTCATCTCATGTATCATCAGTGTCATCGACTGCGGTGCCGTATGTAGTAAAAGCGGGCGTTAAACACTACACATTTCATTTTTTTATATCCTGCGCAATGACGTCATAGATGTTGCGCTCTGACGTCACACATGCCTACGTTCTGAAACTCCGCTGCCAACAAGCAGCAATTAATAATAATAATAATAATAATAATAATAATAATAATAATAATAATAATAATAATAATAATAATAATAATAATAATAATAATAATAATAATAATAATAATAATAATAATAATAATAATAATAATAATAATAATAATAATAATGACGATAAAGTTCACACATTGTGTATTGTTTCGTATGTTTCGTGTATATCCGCTTACGGAATCCTCCCGTTTTACGCACACTTAATGTGTGCAGTTGTGCACAAAATTGAGTCTCACTGTCTTATTGCGTCTTAGTTACCAAACGTGCACTGATGGCCGAGCGGTTATAGACGAGTATGTAGGAGCTAGATCTGCAAAGGTTCGAATCCCAGATATTTTGATGCTTTTAACTGTAGAAATACGAAATGTATATTAGACGCATTGTAATATAACCTCCAATTACTAAGATCTGCTTGATTTTATGGCATTTATGCTCACACATAGAAAAATACTCTGCTCTGTTTTAAAACTGAAATAAATGTGCTATTCCTATATGTAAAATCAAATAAAAATAGAAATGAACTTAGTATTGGGTATGTAAACCTTCGTTTCTATTACTGTCCTAATTCTACGAGACATGGATGAGAACAAATGCCTAGTGAAATTTTGACGAGAGGATACTTCGCATTATACGCCAGCACCATTCATAACAAATGAATGTAGCCGAGTGTTTACACAACCAATATTAAAGCATTTTCTAATAACAGTTAGGTGATCAATGACGTAAAAAGCACTGTGGTGAAGTCATTAATCCAATCTTGTCCACTCAGACGAACATCCTGTAATTAATATGAACATTGCAACAGATTATTACGCTAAAACAGAAGCTAAGAGCGAAACCATACAAATATTACAATAAAATATTATTATTTACTAAAACTTCACTTATCTTTTAAAGAAAATTGATGTACAAAATTCAAGAGACTTTCTTCGCAAATCTCTATTTGCATAATTTAGAAACCAGAATGAAGGATCATTTTAGAAATATCAGGTATAAAAAGACTGACAAATCAGCGGTGACGGATAATTTATGACCATTTAACCATGAAATAAATCCAGAAATTAAATGGCCCGAAAGGTTTAATACTTGGGAAAAAAATTTTATTTAAAAAAATATAAATCACGTAATGAATTTTGAAATAGTGTCAATCGATTCTGTATAAGTTTGGCTTATTTTCAGAATTTGGTAATAAAACTCATTCGTCCCCTAATGTAAATAAACAGAGTCATGATGCAAATAAGAATTTGCAAAACTGTTCTCTTGAATTCCGCGGAATTCATCAATTTTCTTAAAAAGATGATTGAAACTTGTGGAAAATAATTATATTATATTGTGATAATTGTAACAATGATTTCATAGGTACTTTTTTCTGTATAATTTAAATCCTCCAGTGAGTACGGGTTCCTTGGAGCTTAGAGCTACTAGACATTCGTCTTTCAGGATAAGAGAAACCCCCGGAAAAAGCCTTGAACAGGTAACTCACCCTAACGGAGATTCGCATTCAGGTCCTCTTGAACGTGAGGCTGACGAGCTACCATCTACGCTAACGAGGCGAGCCTAGGTACATCTGAATTTTTTTTTAGTTTATTTTGGACATCCTTCACATTAAGTTGTTCAGAGGAAGTAATACGTCATAATTGGTAGGGGAAAATATTGTTGATTAATCTTTTAACTGTTTCAAAGGGGATATTTTGTAGAGGCCTTTAAAACACGCAATTTATATCAAGTGTGTTTTTGTGTACTTAAATCTTTTAGATGTTCCTTGTATACTTCTCTCAAACGAGAAGGCTTTTTTTTTTTTTTTTTTTTTTTTTTTTTTTTTTTTTTTTTTTTTTTTTTTTTTTTTTTTTTTTAATCTTTTGGTATACATAGAGAACGAGTTTCTAATTCATCACATAATGACCAGCTGTTTAGAAGTCTGGCTTTCCCTTAAAAGCTATTGTATTCACATATTTACTTATACCTAAAAGAAATTACCAACAAGGTAACATTTATCTTGATTGACATGAAGTAGACAGAGGAATAAGCATGTGTAGGAGTGAACAAGAATACAAAAAGTCATACAACTGAAACAGATTTTTTCCTCACTGTTTAGTTCTAAAGTGGGCTCGAAACAGGTCGTGGCTGCTCAGTAGGCAGCCCAAATGAAATCAAAACAAAACAATGGAGGTTCCCTACCAAACAAACATACGAGCTTATTGATCGAAACCTGGGGAAAACAAAACCGACAAGACAAACTCCAGTTGACCACAGCAAAGCCAATGGATTCAAGTTGTAGGTGTTTGTAGTATCAATACAGACTGAACTATCTGCTTACTTCAGTTTCTTTGGTATCTTCTATTTATTATATTGAAGTATTAGCTTTATTATTTATCCATATCATGATTTTTTTCTGAATATTCATTTGCGAAAAATTGTCCTCACTTTACTCTTTGATTATACGAGAGGGTGTCTTAAGCTTTAATTATCAACTAGTAGTTTTTATGCTAGTGATGAAAATTTTTCAGTGCCATCAGTGATTTGAGCTTTCTGTTTTTTTCTTCTTTTTTTAACAGTGAGTCATGGAGGTGTAAAATGGAGAAAATTGAGGCTCGTAGTGTGATTAAGTTCCTGCATTTGAAGGGTAAAACAGCCCGGGGATGATGGATGTTTATGGAAAGATTGCCCATCATATGACACTATTGTCAGGTGGTAAATGAACTTTCAAACTGATCACATGTCCCTGACAGTTGAGCCAGATCTGGTAGACCGTCAATGACAGACGATGTCACAGTGAAGAAAGTGGAGTATTTAATACTGGAAGACAGACGAGCATCCATCCAAATGATCGTGAATGGGACACATCTTAGTTATGGTAGTGTGTGGAAAATTATTCATGACGAACTGCACATGTCTAAGGTGTCTGCACGTTGGGTTCCACGTTTGTTAACACCTTTCCAAAAGCAAACACGGCGTGACATTTCAAGACAGATGTTGATGCTGTTGGAACAGGTTGAAGATGATTTATTGATCGTCTGGTAACCATGGATGAATCCTGGATCTATCAGAAAGATCCACAGACAAAAACCATGAGCATCCATGGAATGGAAACATGCCGATTCCCCCCTCCCAAAATGCAGAGGTGCAAAAATCAGTTGGGAAGGTCATGCTTTCAGTTTTCTGGGACTGTCTTGGAGTCATCCTTACAGATTATCTTGCCAAGGGTCAAACCATCACTGGCAGATACTACTGCAATCTTCTGGACAAGTTACGAGCAGCTCTGATTAAGAAACGACGCGGTAAGCTCTCCAAAGGTGTTCGTCTTCTGGCTGACAATGCACCAGCTCTTTCATCTCAAGTTACTGTTGACAAAACAAGGGAATGTGGCTTTGAGACCTTACAGCATCCGCCTTATTCGCCTGATCTCACACCAAGTGACTTTCTTCTTCCCGGAAATGAAGAATCCGTTGCGTGGTCGCCGATTTGACAACACAAATGACTCATTAATGAAGTGGAAGAGTCATTTTAAGCAAATTCTGCAACTTCTACAATCAAGGTATTCGTAAGGTCAAGAAACGCAGGGAAAAATGTGTAAATCTGGTGATGTCGCGAACCCATCATTTACGATAGGCGGCATACGCGCTAAAAGGGTTCGCGCGAAGCGATAGCGTGGCTTGTTTACACAAAGGAACTGATATACAGCACAGTGTGGAAATAAAGAACCTGCAAAAACATAAAGATAGCCCGGAGATAAAAGACCTGCCGACACAGATAAGTGAGGTAAATGCAACATTCTGGTGACGTCTTGATTGTTTTAGAACATTCGATTTCTTGTTTGTTCGAGAAATATCTAGAATTATCAATAGAGGTATTTAAGGAGGCGGCGACTCGCCAAGAAGGAGTCGTGAACAGTAGTAAACACAGTAAGGAGTAAACAGTTGTAGAGTGTTGTTGTAACGAGAGCTGATGTGTATTTCTACGCAAATAAAGAACATTTAGAATTTCTGCAAATTGGACCTTTAATTATACGAACCCACGAAGTCACACTACGTGTGTGTAGTGTTTAACGCCCGCTTTTACTACATACGGCACCGCAGGCGGTGACATTGATGATACATGAGATGGAGATGGAGCACCGGTGGAATGAGATGGCGGAGGAAACCGGAAGTCCCGAAGAAAACCCGCCCCAGCGCCGTGTTGTCCGCAACAAATCTCACTTTGCTGTCGCCTGGGATCGAACCCGGGCCGCCTTGGTGAGAGCCAAGCCACTAACCACTGAGCCACGGTGCGGCCACACTACGTAGAGAACAACTAACAAGCACATGTCAACACAAACTCTCTATCATATTTTTAAAGGGTGATAATTAAAACTTTACGATATCCCCTCGTAAGCACATATTGTGTTTTACTTATATTGTTTTCTCTACTCATTCTTCTTCAAATTATTCTCGCCTAATCTTATGTTATCTTACTGTAAGTGGAACCTATGCTTTCTCGAGTTGTCATTTATTTGGCTCTGCTCACTTGTTCTCCTGCATTTCCTTTCCTGTTTCAAATGTTTTGTCCAGAAGCAAACCTACGAATGTTTCTGACGCACAAAGAACACTGAAAAAAACAAATATTCCGGCTGGGAATCGAAGAAATTAACACCGAAGGATTGGCACCCTTACTGCTGCTTCAAAACAAATGCTAGTGCACCTTCCGCAGTTTATAATTAACTGCGTCGATGGAGGAAATCCTTTCCGATAGCGTTTTGTTTTATCATAAACAGCGATTGTGTTTCGGTTGCTATCTCTACGTTAAAAGTGTATATGGCATTTTATGATGTAAATGTGGTAAATGCATATTTATAAATCGAGAAACAACTTTTAAAATACGAGATATATAGTCAAGCATTTTTACTTTCGAGTTCTGCGAAGGACTAAATATGTGTGCTGCATATTCTTTTAAAGATAATAGAAATTTTACGCGAAAATAAAAATAATTACTGTTAGCTGTTCAAAATTAGTATCAAGGTCATCTAAAAGGTGTCATATTTAAACTCTACAATGGAAAAATATCTACAACAGTAAATGTAGACACAAATGAGAATCACATTTTATTAACTTTTGAGGTAAAAATGCAGAATGTGAGAGATTGAACGCCCATGAGGGGAAGTGGATTAAAAAAAAGCACTGTCGTGGTAAACCCATTACTAAACACCTGTTGAACATGATGGTCCCAGTAGCATAGTAACCAGTTTTGGTGGCGATCAATTATCCTGTATGATTAATATCTTTAATCAATAACTTTTAGATATAATTTAAATGGTAACATTCAGCTATGAGATATACCACATTCCATGTGTGCAAAATTCAAAATTATAGAATTTAAGGCAAGGCTAAACTGAAAATTCCAACTTCTACAATAATGAATCAGAGTGTCAGAGGACACGTAGGGATTGCCGGAAATGAACGTGCAGATGAGCTTGCAAAGAGAACTGCGACTTCAGATCTTCCAGAGACTTACACTCTATGCCCCATTTCTTATGCGAGGCAAACATTAAAGGAGACTATCATCAACGACTGGAATGAATACTGGTTAAAAAGTGATTGTGGTGCTTTGACTGACAGACATAAATGTAAATTCGTTAATCCTAACTGTTCTCACTCAATTCAGCTTACTTATTTCGATTAAAAATCAAATCCACAGGTGATTGTATTTGTGGAAATCATCTTCAAGATGTCCCTCACATTTTATTTAATTGTTCGTTTTTCTGTTTTGAAAGATACGAACTTGAATTATTGCTTCAATCCTTAGGTTACACTTTCTCAAAACCACTTACACATATTCTGATGAATTACAAAACTTATCAATATTTCATGGCTTTCTTAAACAAAGTATTTCTTAAGCTAAAGGATTCATCTTGATGTTTACTGATTGTCAGCTTGATATTGAATTTGTTATATATTGTAATTGTATTATACTCATAAATTTGTAAACTATATTCCTAATATACCTTTGAGTAAAATAGGAATGAAAAAATTGGATAATAAATAGATAACTAACTAACTAACTAACTAACTAAATAAATAATAATGAATCTATCCTTATGAAAATTTAGCCACATAATTCGAGTACCATTTAAACTTGCACGCAAATTTTCATGTTGCTATACCAAATAGTTCATTAATTATTTTTGTGAAAATATTTTAAAAATTACTCGCTATATAAGGTGTTCTACGTGTCAAAAAAATAGAGCTTTAAAGTTGAATTTTTTGTTTTCGACTAGTACAGAGCAATTTCAAAAACCCACATTCTTATTTTTTGGGAATATTCGTGTAGCATCTGTTCTAAAATATTTTCCATGTGTTAGCTTTCAAAATTTTGAAAATATTAACTTTTTTGCCTTAACAAATTTTCAAAACATGAGCATTAACAAAAAAGGCGCAGAATGTGAAGTTTCTTATTTACATATTATGGACCTATCCATAGTTTCACAAAGTTAAATGAAAAACTTCGACGCGTGAGGCATTTCGTATACTGAAAAGTGCTGGAAAAAGTTTCTCAGAAAATTAATCTTAAAGTAATTATTGTTAAAGGCGTGTTTAAATTGTCACGTGATGGCCTAAAATGGTGAAAATGATAAAAAATAGCATGCCGTCTATTACTACACACCCTAAGCTACCAAAAAATGCCAAAAAGAATCCATGATTTTCAACGTTTTCCGCGGATTTTCAGTGTAGCCTTGTCTTAATATAGTTCATGTTCATAACTACATTAATGCCCGAATTCACCAACAAATGTTAAGACTTAACACGAGTTTAGCAATAGTTAAAACAAAAATTGCATTTCACCAACAAGCGTTAGCGTAATACTTCTGTTAAATCTTATGTTAAACTAACAAGCCGAATTTCTCATGTTAAGTCCTTAACAATTGTAAATTGTCAAGATGGCGAGCATGAACTCAGCTGTTGATATCGATTTGCTATATTTAAGACCGTCTAAATGGCATTTATAATAGAGTACGGCCTATGAGAAGAAATGATTTTGAGGAACTATCTGAAGAAAACTGTTTTACGGAGGTATAGACTGTCGAAACAAGTTGCTATGAAGGTTACTGCGGAATTACAAGAGAGATTAGAATATGCATCAAAAGGAATATGACTATCTCGCCTTAGCTTCAAGTATTAATAACTTAGCGATTTTATAATTCACTGAATTATGTGGATAATGAATTGTTCACCTCCCGTCTTGAATCGTTCAAGTCACTTGCCCTTCATCGCTTCTCGTTTTAAATTTACGTAATAATGAGTTAAAATATACATCGAAAGGAATATGCTGATCTCGCCTTTGCTTCAAGTATTAATAGCCTTGCGATTTTATAATTCACTGAATTGTCCACCTGCCGTCTTGAAACGTTCAAGTCACTTGTCCTTCTTCGCACCTCGTTTTAAATTTGTGCTTGTAGTAGTGACACATGCATTTGAATTAAATTCGTTTCCAATATTTTCCCCGCGACATCTTTCTCATTTTCATTCACTGCATCCGTCCTCTTATTTTCCACCACTTCGTCACCATTTCAATTAACAATTCTTTCTCCGTCGATGAGAAATTTGTCTCACGGCTTTATTTATGATTTTGTTCATCCGCCATTTGTGCAGACGAAAATGAAAACAAAAGCGCATCGGAGTACGTTCAGAAAATAATCCATAGCCTTCTATACCTGTGATATTTACAAGTTTCTTGGCGTTAACACAGGTTTGTTAACATTTTAAGGAAACAGGTTGGTGAAATGCATGAAATTTAACATTAGTTTTAGTGCTGTGACAATTGTTACGTTACATTTGTTAACGTCGATTTTAACATCTGTTGGTGAAATCGGGCATAAGAATATTGAATAATGGTATGAAAAAAGTTATTGTACAAAATTTATGAAGAAATGTATAAAAGTTGAATGATGTTGATTTGTCGTTATGGCAACAGCAAACAGACTGTATAAGCACCTGGACTGGAGGTGACTTATGAGTCTCAGAAATAAGATTCTCATACATCAACAAATATTGAGACCGGCTATTACTTATGCATGTCAAGTCTGGGGTGCTGTAGCTCCATCACACATAAACAAACTCCAGGTCCTGCAAAACCGTTTTCTCAGAATTGCTACAGGTGCTGACTGGTATATCCCCAACACTAACATACACAATGACCTCTCATTTCCCACTCTAACCAATTACATCTTAACTCTTTCGCACAAGTTCTACCATCCAGTTTCAACCATCTTCTCAGGGTTCTCGGGGAATATGATACAGACCCCGGGGCTGCCTACAAACACCGAAGAACCACTCTAGGCTTACCATAAATTCCAACATCCCCATCATATACCATTTCTATCTTTCTATCTCTTCACTTTCTTATCAAACATATAAAAAAATAAAAAACACATCAGAACAAAATCCAACCATTTACCCACCGCCCGATGACTTAATTCTCACATAATGCCAATAAGGGACAGTGTCCCGGAATGGCAACAAGTCTACGGCCCCTGCTCCATGAAACAGTTCACCTTCAACGATACCTTCGTGCTGTGTGTGATTGTTCTTCATTTGACTTCCATGGTGAAAAAAATCTGTAAGTCCGCAAATAGACGCTCATGTGCAAAGGCAATTTTTGTATGTAAGAACATATGTATCAGCAGAGGCGGCCGGTGAGGTATTGTATTGATGGTGCCATAAATAAATAAGGGTTGTTAAAGTATAAATATGTGTACCAATTACGAACGATTGAGGTAATCTTATCAATAATCCATCCTATTTTATAATATACTGTACCAAACAGAACGTGCAGAACAATCTTAGAAATGCCTTTGAATACTGATGACTGGCTGAGATGAACTTGAAGTTCTTTATCCAACTCCGCACTAAACTGAATGAGCTCACGAAAAAAAAGAAAAAAAAAACTTATTTTGAGAGGCATCAGATTCGTCGTGTCCCCTAAGAGCCAGCTCCAAAGCACCACAGAACCGAATACAGTTTATAATTAAGTTCAATATATACCTGTTCTTGTCTACTTGTTTGTTGTGGCTGTTGACTCTTTGCCTATACTGCGAATCTAAGTTGGTCTGAATATTGGTTTTGCCTAGAAATGAAACGCTCAGAACATTGTCCATGTGTCGCTTCGATGTTTCATGCATTTTCATTTTAGACCATAAATGCCCAATATCAGTTATTCCAGTCTTACACCAATGGACATCTCCCCCAAATAACACACAAGGAAAAAAAAAACTGCATTGTTTTCATCACAGCCGCAAATCCATTTGTTCTTTTGATAAATATCTGGATTAAACTAACGGCATCAATTTTTTGTTTGCTGCTGCAGATTCAGATTCGGGAGTGGCCTACCCATTGTTTTTATCTGAATGTTAACTTAGAGTACTGTTACTAAATGGAGTTTTCAGTAATTTACTCACCTTGTTCATGTTCGTAACTTTACTGTGAAGTTTAACTTACAGAAAAAACACTGAACACTGTTTTAAAAATCCATGCTCACGATGAACTACAGCATTACAAGAGCACATACAGAACTATTCTACCATTGTTTTGAAAACATATGTCCAACACATGCTGCACACGCGGGTTTTATGTTGTACCAACAAACCAGCTGCTGTGAAATATGCACATGTTGAAATACTGTCTCTTAATTTTAGAATTTAATACTGTATTCACATTGAAACAAAATTAATTTTATTTATAAAGATATCTGTGTGTTGTGCTTCTACAACTGATTTCATTAAGCGTTAATTTACGTTTTGAAGTTCTTCAGCATTAACTTGCAGTAGGATGGTGACACTGCATTAAAGGAAGGTATAGCGCGAAATGTATTCTTACCATTGTCTTTCGCTAGGTGGCAGGATCGTGGTTCTCTGAAGTCCCGTGCTTTACTGCACTCTAGTGATTATTGGTGAACAGTTAAAAGGATTGCACCAGAGAATATTGATATCGATTCATTTATGTTAAAAAAAGGTTTCATTCTTAATAAATCTCAAAGTTTGGGGATTCGTTGGGTAAATTATAAATAATCTTTTATTTAAAAACAACATTACCCTTCCATAACCGCGACAACGCCTGAAAAGAAGAGTCTATGCAGATACGAGAACAGCCGAGGAACGACTAGATCGAACTCCGAGAACTTCGAAGAAGTCCATCACCCAACTTGTTTCTACACCCCACATTTGAACATTTATTTGTTTCATCAACTTCTCAAACAAGATACACGAATGGGAAGAGCATTACAAAGCACAAAAAGTATACAAATACGAAGAAAACTTAAAAGGAATTGTATTAACATCTTATTGAGCATATATTGTGCATAAATTGTCCATTCACGCTCATTATTTTAAAAAGAAAGTAGAAATCTAAGAGTGATATCTAGTACGACGGCAACCTATATAAATCTATTTTTAGCTACCACCTCCAGGAGGAAAGGATGAAGTGAAGAAATCACAGAATACTATAGGTCACACAGACGCGTCGAGTCACACACAGTTCCCACTACTGAAGTTGCTTACAGAGGACGACTTTTTTTTTTTTTTTTTTGTAACTTACGTCCTCCGACGTTAAGTCATATCGGACGATAAAAATGAGGCTCAAATAAATCCAGGGTCCCTAGAATTTAAGAGTTACCCGACATTCGTCTTTCAGGTGATACCGAAATTAAGAATTGTCATAAGTAAAGAATTATGATGGATTTCAAAGGAATGTATATTTGTGTGGAACGCGTGCAGGTGCAGTCGAGTTGAATAGCAACGTGGTTGAGTTGTGTAACAAAAGACAAGGGATAGCACTTGACTTTGAGGATAGGGCATTCTTCAGATCCTAATAAAGACAATGGACAAGATTGTTACAAAGGGAATCTTTGGTTGAATAAGGGGCTTCCAGAAAGTGAAAGCGACGTACTCACGCGCAGCTATGAGGACAGTGAGTCAGTTCGTGGCTGGCAAGCCATTAAAACAGTCCACGGCGTGAGGCCGATTAGGGCGGTCAACTTCTTCTGTCTTGGGCCAGGCAGACCAGACGCGATGAGAGAAGATATTTGTCGGTTCATATATACGTGAAGAACGAATTAAGTTTTATCGAATAATAAACATTTCATAAACAGTAACTCTAAACAGTGATATTGGTAACCCTTGGTCGGCAACTTCAAGTTTGATGTTTGGATAAAAAGAAGCAGGCATTAAACCAGTTTGAAACGGGCATTCCAGTGTCATTAAACTATCCTCACACATATCCACGCGTACCCTGTGAGAAAACTCATTGCTTTACCCTGAGCTAAACACTATTTGTTTCAAACTGTCCGGTTAAAGTGGAACCATTTGCTCGCCAATAATTGCTTCATAGGATTAGGGAAACCACCGGAAGAAAACCTTACCCAGATATGAATGAGTAGAGCCAGACTGAAAAATTCAATGCCATAGCCGGGATTTGAACCACAGATCTCCCGCTCTCCGTGTGGTTGCTCTAAACCATTGAGCTACTATGGCCAAGATGCCGACATGATATTATATTCTTCAACTGACTCATATGTTTCCCGGTAGACCACTAGGGGTTCTCATATGCTATGAGACACACACCTTTTGTGGCGACTTACTATGCTGTAAGTAGTTAAGTTCCAGGCTTCATAGTTAAAGCACTATGTTATTTCGGTAAATTGATGGAAATAATCATTTCTTCCACACTAGCCGTGTATATAGGCTATGGTTTGGATGAGCAGAGACAGACTGAAAAGCTCACTGCCATAGCACGGAGATTCAATTCATGCCAGAGGATCTACTTCCACTAGCCCTGGATCCGTAGGACCAAGGACCCGGGCCTCCTTCGACCAGGGAGTTACCGAGCTATCCCGAAAGGGCGCCCGGCGCCTCCGTGATGCTTTTCATACAGCAAGACCTATAGTATAGCAACGCAAAGATTGTCCCTGTAAGGAATGTGCTGTGGGACAAGGACAGCAAATGTGTGTGGCAAGGAACCTCTGTTACACAAGGAGCAGACCCTTAAAAAAAACATGCGCCCTATTCACTCTGTATACTAAAATCAAGAAGATTCATTCCCAAGAGTAGAAGCCGTCAGAATGTTTCTGAATGGTCTATAACTGAACTGACACCCTTAGCACTCGTGGTACCTCTGACGTTACTAGAGGAACCTCGGGCCGAACAGCCGAGCCCCTCCTTCGGGAGTTGTTCGGATTGGGATGGTCTCGAGGGGGCAGAGTGTTCCCGATACCCGTGGGAGATTGGGTACGTCTTCGGACGGGGTTGAGGGAAGCCATTAAGTTTCCGGGTACTAGCCTGCTCAGCTAGTAGAGGGTGTGCTAGATCACCAGGCGGCCCCACCGAGGTCATATCGGTAGTCTTCACCTTGAGTGTTGACGCGCGTAAGTGGCGTATCCACTTCCGTCCCGTCTTGTGTCCCTAGGACCAGATGGGGGGGCCTTGTTAGGAAACTAGGTCTTGTCTTATGGAAAGCCCCACGGAGGATGCCGAGAGCCCTTTGGGACAGCTCGGATACTCCCTGGTTTAAAGAGGCCCGGGTCTTGTTCCTATGGGGACAGGGCTAATGGGAGTAGACCCTCTGCACTCAGATGATGGGGTGTCATAAACCTGTACAGGGAGGGTGTGGAAACCTTCGCCAACCCCCCCCCCTGCATCTCAGCCGTCGGAGACTATCTCTCCTGTGGAGGACAGTAGAGACTATCAAGGCCCCCCATATGGTCCTGCAGATACGCCACTTACGCGCGCCAACACCAAAGTGGGAAGGCTACCAATATGACCTCGGTGAGGTCGCCTGGTGATCTAGCACACCTTCTACTAGCTATGCTGGCTAGTACGCGGGAATATTAATGGCTTCCCTCAACCCCATCCGGAGACGTACCCCATCTCCCACGAGTATCGGGAACCACTGCCCCCTCGAGTCCAAACCAATCCGAACAACTCCCTATCACGGAGGGGCTCAAATGTTGGACCCGAGGTTCCTCGAGTAACGTCAGAGCTACCACGAGTGCTAGGGGTCCGCAGCGGGAGATTCGTGGTTCAAACCCCGCCTATAGCATTGAATTTTTCACTCTGGCTCTACTCATTCAAACCTTAGCCTATACACGACTAGTGTGAAAGAAATTATTACTTTCACTTATCCAGATAACTCACCCTGACCAAGATTCAAACTTGGGCTTCTTGAACGTGAGGCAGACAATTTACTATGGCCGGCGGAGAGGATTATGAATGATGAGTCAAACACCAGTGCTCTAGTGTCCATAAAGATCTTTTTTTAATGTTACGTCCTCAAACGTTAAGTCATATCGGACGATGAATGGAATGGGTGTAAAGATGCTCAAAAGAGCCCAGGGTCCTTAGAGCTTAGAGTTACCCAACATTAGTCTTTCAGGATAAGGGAAAACCTCGGAAAAAAACTTATCCAGGTAACTCACCCTGACCGAGATTCGAACTCGGGACCTCTTGAACGTGAGGCGCACACGCTGCCATCCACGCTATCAAGGCGGGCTAGTGTCCACAAAGAATACTCTCTCCATTGAACAAGCATCCGCGCCAAATACGAGGTCACATTTTATCTTGGAACTATGCAAGAGCGTGGTATAACTTGGAGATGATGATACTGCATTAAACTGAAGTGTTTACTTCTGTAAAGCGACATTGCTCTTTGGTTACGGTGTTAAAAAGTACTGCTGTTTAGAATTAATGCATTTATTTAGAATGGTGGCATGCCGGCATTTGACTCGGAAAGCTATGGCTGGATTAGTCAATCGAGATAATGATATTTCCCTTACCGAAAATAGAATAACAGGTAACTTAAAATGCTAACGTTTTGTTTTCTTCTTTTAGAATATTCCTTCATTCCATTTACCACCTAGAAAGACAAACTTGACAGGTAAACCTAGTGAATATAAACAGCTGCCTTATACGAATAGTAAATTGGTATGAGGGTGTAGAAAAGTGAATTATTACAGAATGAAGCAATAGATGGAAAACAAGAGCAAATATTAACATGAAAAAGATAGGAAAATAAGTGTAAGAATAGTTTGTACAAGAGTAGAGAACGGCAGATTGGACCGACAAATTAGAGAGGCTAGTCAAAGTCAACTATTCATGTCTAGCCTTTAGGAAGTTATTAGTTCGATTAATTACATAGATGAATAAGTGTTTGTAAGAATAGTTTGTACAAGAGTAGAGAACGGCTGGTTGGACAGACAAATTAGAGAGGCTAGCCAAGATCAACTATTCATGTCTAGCCTTTAGGAAGTTATTCAGTTCGATTAATTACATATATAGAGAAATAAGTGTTTGTAAGAATAGTTTGTACAAGAGTAGAGAACGGCAGGTTGGACCGACAAATTAGAGAGGCTAGCCAAGGTCAACTATTCATGTCTAGCCTTTACGAAGTTATTCAGTTCGATTAATTACATAGATAGGGGAATAAGTGTTTGTAAGAATAGTCTGTGCCTGCCGTGCTAGGAGTCCCGAGTTCGATTCCCGGCTGGGGGTTGGGAACTTTTTCCGACCTAGATGATTCCCCATCTTCCCCAGAGTCTGGAAGTATGAATGAGAGTGAAATGTGTGCATGATCTAACGATACAACCCAACGATGACAAGTTAACACCATCGATATGTTCCAAAGGAGAACGGCTGCCGATATGAACATTGCAGTTAAATAGAACAAAAATAATAGTTTGTACAAGAGGAGAGACCGGCAGATTGAACCGGCAAATTAGAGAGGTTAGCCAAGGCCAACTATTCATATCTAGCAGTTAGGAAGTTATTCAGTTCGATTAATTACATAAAATATAGCACAACAGATTAAGCCCGCCTCGGTAGCGTAGATGGTAGCGTGTCTGCCTCACGTTCAAGAGGTCCCGAGTTCGAATCTCGGTCAGGGTGAGTTACCTGGATAAGGTTTTCTTTTCCGATATCCTGAAAGACGAATGTCGGGTAACTCTAACCTCCATGGACCCCGGACGCATTGAGCATCATTTCACCCATTTCATTCATCATCCAATATGACTATATGTTGCAGAACGTAAATTACAAAAAGACAGATTAAGAATACAGCATTATTTCATATTAAATCTGATACATCAATATCCAGGTAAAGTTCGGAGTGTAGGTCCCGTCTTAAAACCGAAGGAACTATAATATAAATAATATCTACCTTACTCGAAAAGGAGTTAGTGAATTTATATGAGCACTAACATATGATCCACTCACTGAATCCTGTCACATGGCTTACTTTAATAGAGAAACTATGGCGTAAGGGGAGCCACTGATTCGGATTTAAAAACAGAACCCATTCTTGACAGTTTTGCGATTAGATAACCAAAATGTCTGCGGCGTAATATGGAACTGTTTAGAATAATTGAAATATCTTATGGAATTATATGGGTTTTATTCTTTATTTAATACATTTTTCTGAAATATTTTAATCTCCAAGAGTTTTGATAGGCCTATTAGTTTGTCAAAACATCACCGCCACTGTAATTGCCGAAACTGCAGTAATCAAGTTAGACATTTTAAGCTTTAACCATCGCTTTCCTTTCAGGCTAGACAATATCAGACCTTCAACTGGCACATTCGATTGCAATTGTTTTTGGCAAAGGCTGCTAAATAATGGATACACACTGCACTTTCATAGCGTGTTTCAAAGTCCACAGAAACTGCAAAAACCAAGCACTCAAGTTTGAAATTAAGGCAAGCTTCAACCCAAATATCATTTGTTCTCATGGTTAATTCACTATCTTGCATTCTAGCAATATCTTCTTTCCATTGTATTTTACCTTAATCTACGCTCTCATTAATCGTAAACAAATTCAAATCTGATTTCACGTATTTTATCAGCGCTACAGATCTTCAGTTTTATCTCCCTGAACTGAGTACACGTTCTTTTCAGTTTATGCGCCATTTAACACCAGTAAATAAGGACAAGTGGTGTGTGTATGTGTGTGCGTGTGTGTGTAGCATAAAATGTCAAACAGACTTGGCGTTTAAGTCCTAGGTCTTTCAAAAAAAAAAGTGACGAAAGTTTTTCGGAAAATACACTCAAATCAAACTTACACTTAAACAAAAAAATATTAGTTTCTATTTTCTAAAAAAAAAAAAAAAAAATACCTAAAAACTTTCAGTAAAATGCCATATGTTTAAGGTATTTGCATGACAAATAAAATATATATCTTGATTTTGTTTTTGTAGTAACCTGAATGACCTTTTGTAAAATTGGTAAATCGTAACATACACAAAATCTTACGTACATAAAAGTGCAGATCTCGTTAAAGCACACGTTTGTCCAAATGTTTACCACTAGCCATTTCCAATTATTCTTTGTTGTGATTTCAATTTCCACATACTTTATGTTTACTTTCTCTAGCATACATATAGTACGTAGAGAGAACTGCATTTACCAAAAAATTCGATGCCGATTTTTCATAGGAAATACACGTTTTTAGGTCTTATGGATAAACACTTTTAGAAAAATGTCTGTGTGTGAACAGCATAACCCATAACGAAAAGTACGTTAAATACGAAATATGGTTTTAATAAACTTAATTCCTCTATAAGTTTTTAACTCTTTTTCCTTATATATTGGTACAAACCTAAGTCCAGAGTCTTTCAAGATTTTCCCTCACCTCAGGCTATCCTTTAAATGGAACATTTTCCAAAAAAGTTTTCATTTACCAGAAAGTCTTATAACCAAGACATTTTGTGACAAATGAGATGTTCTGGTATGTCCTCAAAAAGCGTCTACATTCTGCATTGACTTTTGCATAACTAATAAATAGTAAAACATAAGACTAAATCTTACTGCACAAAAAATGTACAGCTTGTTCAACACAATTTATGCCAAATTGAGGAGTCAAAAATTTTGGAGATAAACTTCTTTTTTTAATTTTCCGGTAATTACAGGTTTCTTAAATGAAACGTTTTTTTCTGTCAATCATGTAAAGAGAATGGAATTTCAAAGCCGTAGCTTTTAAAATATTTAATATAAGTTGAAGTCTATTGTATTACATATTACCTAGTACCTACAAGAAAATTAGAAATAAGGTAATGTTTAACATGAAGTAGATAGAGGAATAAGCGTTTGTACAAGAGTAGAGGAAGTCATGCGAGAGAAACCCAAAGGTTATGGAATATTAAGTTTGCTATCATAACAACATTGACATCCTAGGTTACGTTGAGCTTTAACGTAACGTGAGAGTCTAACACGGTGCATTAAATGGTGCTACTTAGGGCCAACTTAAACGTGACGTAGCTTAAGAATTTGGCCATATCAAAATTTTCCTTCCTGTTAGGTTAAGTTTGATTTCACAGAGTAATTAGTACCAATGGGCGCGAAACAAAAGCTGAATTATAAAAAAACAATTGCCAATCAAGTCCTTCTCATTACGTTAGTGAACCCAAATTAGACCTTTCATAATTCACGACATGTTAAGTAAAGGTGATAAAGATATTTATGTAAATCATTAAGAATATTGATAAACACTCACCTCTTCCATTGGCTTTGGACGGTCACTTTCTTCTGCCTGTGGTCTTCTTGTCGTTGATGGTGTATCACACGAAACAGACCTTGCCAATTTTGGTGTCGCATTTACGATCTCACGCCCGTTCAGTTTAAAAGTAATCGCTTTTGAATCAGGTACGCTTTCTTGCTCGACGTTGACTTTGTGTTCGTTCTGTGGGGAGTCTTTATTCTCCTTTCTGCTACTCTGCGGCGTTTCAACCTGATCCAGCAGGTTGTTGAGTTTACGTGTAGATTCGCTGGAGAGAGCCTCATGGTGACTGGTGGGAACGCAGACGACAAGCAACAACCCCGACATATCGCGTCTGTCACAGCACCAACTGAAGCACTACGTCTCTTCTCTGAGCCAGTTATAACCTACCACTGGCCTGCGCAGCCGTTCGCGGCAGCACCGTCACGTGTTTTCACAAATTCCGCTCGTTTACGTTCAGTGACAAGATTTCTCAGTTAAGGTTATGTACGGAGGCTCAAAACAATAATACAAGGCAGTGATTGTTTAGCAAAGCGCCGAGGTCATTCTCCATTTAAACACTTCTGCACATTTAAGGTAATGCATCGGTGAAAATCAAGGATGGATCGATACCCTTGCATGATATTTTCCACGATAATATCTTATACTTTGATACCGTCATTTCTACTTCAATTTCAATACAAAACAGAATGTTGTGAAAACTGTGTGATACCAATAAAATTAAATAGGTGTACATATTTAATGAGACAACATTTAAAACCACCTGTGCTCATATTTTAAAACTATGCCTTACATATTTAAAGGCAACACAGTCCACTTTTACAAGTTCTTGTTAAAAAAATACTAGCATTTTCACTCTTTGGGTCAAGCTTACTTCTTTTTCTGTCACAAATGAGCTCTGCTGTGTTAAATAGTCTTTCAGAGAAAACTGTTGCAGATGGAATACACAACTATTTAGCGGCTTTTGTTTTTAAGTTCTAGTAATTTTGAATTTGTTTTCCAGTAATCCAGTGCACTAGAAAGAGGGGGTGATAAATTGTTGCTGAGATATGCAGTGATTTCTTCTTAGGAACTGACAGTAAATCTGACATATAATTACTTTTTGCATAGCCTTTGTCTGCAGGTAACACATTCTTTACAATTTCTCGGGCTTTGCAATAATAGTTTGTGATTCTAAAATAAAATAAAAATTGAGGAATTGCCACCAAAGTATCGAAAAAGTACCAAACGCAATTTTTTGAAGTATCATTCGATGTGGGTACCAAGCAAGTATGAGCCCGCTTCGGTAGCGTGGTGATAGCACGTCTGCTTCACGCTCAAGAGGTCCCAAGTTCGAATCTCTGTGAGGGCGAGTTTCCTGGATAAGGTTTTTCCGGGGGTTTCCCTTATCCTGAAAGACGAATGTCGGTTAACTCTAAGCTCTATGGACCCCGGGTTCATTTGAACATCATTTCACCCATACCATTCATCGTCCTATATGACTTAACGTTGGAGGACGTAAATTAAAAAACAAAATTAAAAAAAAAAAAACAAGTATGAGGACCCATCCCTAGTGAGAATCAAAAAACCTGGTTTTATTCTGATCGCTTTGACATGTTTACCAAACGCTGACAAATTTTAGAATGTGACGTCGTTAAATGCGAATTATTATTATTATTATTATTATTATTATTATTATTATTATTATTATTATTATTATTATTATTATTATTATTATTATTATTATTATTATTATTATTATTATTATTATTATTATTATTATTATTATTATTATTATTATTATTATTATTATTATTATTATTATTATTATTATTATTATTATTATTATTATTATTATTATTATTATTATTATTATTATTATTATTATTATTATTATTATTATTATTATTATTATTATTATTATTATTATTATTATTATTATTATTATTATTATTATTATTATTATTATTATTATTATTATCATCATCATTATCATCATTATCATCATTATCATCATTATCATCATTATCATTATTATTATTATTATTATTATTATTATTATTATTATTATTATTGTTATTGTTATTATTATTATTATTGTTATTATTATTATTATTATTATTATTATTATTATTATTATTATTATTATTATTATTATTATTATTATTATTATTATTATTATTATTATTATTATTATTATTATTATTATTATTATTATTATTATTATTATTATTATTATTATTATTATTATTATTATTATTATTATTATTATTATTATTATTATTATTATTATTATTATTATTATTATTATTATTATTATTATTATTATTATTATTATTATTATTATTATTATTATTATTATTATTATTATTATTATTATTATTATTATTATTATTATTTTGGAATTATATTCTAAAAAAAAATTTTGTTTATTAACGAAGATATCATTTGACAAGATCATGCCAGCGCTACCAGTTAGTCGGAATTTCGTCCTGAAGAAGTTCTTTTACGTGCCATTTAATCTACTGGCATGGAGTCGGATTTGAATCCGGGACGTTAGGATCAATAGGCCAATGCCTAGCCAACTAATCAACTTATGTTTTGCGAGCTAATGACGGTATGATTTGTTCGATGTTCTTATAATTTAATAATTATCATCATTTAAAGATTTTATGTTCACCTAGGCGGCCCGGGTTCGGCCGCAAAGTGGGATTTGTGGCGCTCAGCTGGGTTTCCTCCGGATCCTCCGGTTTCCCCCAACAACTGCTCCATCATTCATTCATCCCAATCGTTGGGCCGACCCCCCAACTCTGATCTCATCTATCAGGTTAATACGTGGAAACGTAGAGTCAGACTGAAAAATTCAATGCCATAGCCGGGATTTGAACCACGGATCTTCTGGTTTCCGTCCAGCCGCACTACCATTGTGCTACTATGGCCAACGTGCCGATATGACATTAAATTCTCCAACTGACTCGTATTTTCCCGGTAAACCACTTAGGAGTTCTCATAAACACATGAGACAACTACCTTAATGGCGACTTACTACATGTAAGTACTTTAAGGTAGTTGTCTCATGTGTTTATGAGAACTCCTAAGTGGTTTACCGGGAAAATACGAGTCAGTTGGAGAATTTAATGTCATATCGGCACGTTGGCCATAGTAGCACAATGGTAGTGCGGCTGGACGGAAACCAGAAGATCCGTGGTTCAAATCCCGGCTATGGCATTGGATTTTTCAGTCTGACTCTACGTTTCCACAATTTAGCCTACACACGGCCAGTGTGAAAGAATAATTAATTTCCAGGTTAATACGCTTCGACTCCCTCGCTCTGAGGGAACCCAAGCGACTCCAAACACCAGCATTAGTGAGGAAGGGAGATAAAAATAAGTTTTTATGTTAACACAAAAATAAATTTGACTAGAGAACATTTCCGGCTATGAGTTTTACAATTTTCAATCCTTATCAATGCCTAAACATGTGAATATCTTAGAAGACATTTGACAAAGAAGCCCCATTTAAGGCAACCATTTATAATTGGCAAGCAAATTAAAAAAAAAAAGACACTCAATAACTTCTGAAAATATCGATGCTGTTGGAGCACTGCTTGAACAAGATGAACGTAATCTTATGAAATTATTGGGGCAACACTTAGCATTGGTTTGAGCAGTATCGAGATGTGACTTTCAAAGCTAAGGAACCTTCAAACAACAAGTTTCATTAAAATAAGAGAGAATACTGACTCAAAAAACTAAGGTTAATCTTCAGTACTCTTTCTATTGTACAGTTGAGTCCAGAGGGTGTACTCCCATCAGTCCTGGACTCGTAGGACTCCATCTTGATCCGGGCCTCTTAAAACGGAGATGATACCGAAACGAGAGAAGGTTATTTCCAGCAAGATGGAGCAACGTGCCATACATCTACTGACACCATGGAACTTTGAAACTTGTAAACAGTTTCTTTGATAATCGAATTATCTCAAAAGATCTGTGGGTCTCCAGATCTCCTGACCTAACCTCAACGGATTTTTTCCCTGTGGGGGTATCTAAAAATAGAGTTACAAGAATAGGCCACGGAGAATTGATGTTCTCAGGGAATCCATTCGAATGGAAATAAGTAACATTGGCGAGGATACTCTACGTAAAACTTTAGAGAATATGGTGAGACGAGTGCAAACATGTATAGATGCTGGTGGAGGACACTTCCAACATTTTCTCTAAGATGTAAATAGTGTAATGTAATCTCCCAATTTTGTATTATAGTTTCCCAAAGTTGCGCGTGTGTCCTATTATTGGTTCTAAATTTATTACCTATTGAAATGGTTCAGGTTTATATGGATCGCACTATATTTTAGTAGATTGGTATTTAGTGATGGCAAATACGACATTTTTGTGAAGTTTTAAGTTATTGGTAAAAATGTGTAAATTGCATACTTTCTCCATGTTGTTCACTCGGTGTGGGCCAGCTGTAGGAAGAATTGGAGCTTCTGAGTGGAGAGGGGGAAGGAGGAATATGTCTGCTTGCAGTGTGATCATTCTTCAAACGTATGACTGTACAATAGAAAAATCCGTAGGGGAGGGGATCCGTCCCCTTCAGCTGCCATGTGCGGGCGCTGCGGACCCTTAGCACTCGTGGTACCTCTGATGTTACTAGAGGAACCTCGTGCCGAACATCTGAGTCCCTCCCTCTGGGAGTTGTTGGTCTGGATTGGGTTGGTCTTAAGGGGGCAGTGTGTTCCCGATACCCGTGGGAATCGGGTACGTCTTCGGACGGGGTTGAGGGAAGCCATTAATTCTCCCGCGTACTAGCTAGCATAGCTAGTAGAAGGTGTACTAGATCGCAAGGCGGCCCTACCGAGGTCATATCGGTAGTCTTCACCTTTGGTGTTGGCGCGCGTAAGTGGCGTATCCACTTCCATCCCGTGTTGTGTCCTTGGACCAGATGGGGAGGGCTTGTTTGTCACCCAGGTCTTGCCTTATGGAAATCCCCACGGAGGAAGCCGAGTGCCCTTTGGGACAGCTCGTATACTCCCTGGTCGAATGAGGCCCGGGTCTTTGGTCCTACAGGTCCAGGACTAATGGGAGTAGAACCTCTGGCATTAACGTGTCACTAACTTGTGGGTGGCACCCAATGAAATGTTCAGTATTTCAGAAAGTGATCTTAAGGTAATTCGTCTATCCTCTCTCACAATGGCAGCAGCAGTGTTGATGTTTTCTTCCATAAGAGCATTAGCTGGAGCACCGGGTCCACCTTCTTTGAAATTGATTGTCTCTCCTCTTTAAACATTTTAAACCACCTTAAATCTGTGCTGTAGGGAAGAACAGACTCTCCATAGGCCTCCTGTAACATTGTATAGGCCTCAACTGAAGATTTGTTGAGAATTTCAAAGCCGCATATTGTTCCTCGCGTATTACCTCCATTGCAGCGGTAGGCGATACTGAACATTTCTGAACTTGCCTGGTTCTCACAGGTGGGAACCAGGTATACCAACAGTGAAACTACCACGGCGTGTTTGTTTCACATTATGCTAACAGAATATAATAAGATTGAATTTTAGTGCGAAAAGTTAAAACCAACTCCAGGTGTTTCAAAACAATATTACGATTGTCTGTGAACGTCCCGTGGTACATCCGGAATGCACAGCTGCATAGAGAATTGGACATAGTCAGCATTAATAAGTACATCTCTACAACGACAAGCAGATTCTTTGCTCACCTTCCTTATGTATCAGGTACTTTATTCTTCCAACTGGGACGTCGCCTTGATGCTGCACCAAGACTGAAGGCACGCTTGCCACAGGACATTTTATTTCTATAATGTTTATTTATTCTGTAATGAAGAAGTTATTTAATATATACTCACACTAATAAGACCAGTTTGCTTGAGGACTCCAATATGAGTATCCTCTTTCCCTGTATACTTTAATGTTATTATGTGTTCTGTATATAGCTCCACAATTTGTATAGCACCAACTGTGCTGAGCAATTGAAATAAATAATTCAACCAAAAAAAATATTATTTCCAATGAAATTGCGATATCGAATTTGTTTATGACATGCAATTTCCCCCCTACTTACCCATACATAGAGGAGAACGTAAAAATGTTTTCAGTACGTAGTGAAAATAATGGCAAGTAGTGGACTCTCTCTACGTGGGCATGTCTAAACATTCCATGAATTACATAACAGTGAGTTTATGATGCCTCTTGAACTTATAGGTCATTTTCTCGCGAAGCACATTCAATGATATGGAAACCCGGACAGGGACACGCGAGGTATCTTCAACAATATGTGATGAAACAAAACAAAAATGCTTTCTGAACATGTGTAAAAAATAAATAGTATATCAGATATGCTGATGATTCTACCTTTTTGATAACTCATGAGCAGTTTGATGAGTTGAAGAACGTTTCTATGTGCGGTAAATGAAGCTGAAACATGGTATTCAAATAATGGCTCTGTATTAGGGATGGATCGACATCAGTATTCTCGATACTAAATTCCCGATTCTCGATACTGATACACAATATTTTCCACGATACTTCGATACCGATATTCTTACTTCTAGTTTCAAGACAAAATGGAATGTTGGGAGAACTGTGTCACGCCAGTAAAATTAAATAGATGCACATATTTAATTACACAAAACTTACAACCATCAGTGTTCTTATTTTTAAACTCTACATTACAGTCTGATTTTTAAAAGAAGATACGTGAAGGTCATCAAGCAAGGGAGGCGAAGGGTAAGAGGGTAAGGTCGTTGCTATGGTAATGTAAACAAAGTTTGCTTGATTGGTTACACTGGTGAATCACTTACTCTGATATCTCGAACCCTTGTTTATGTTTCAAGTGTTGAGAGGATAATGAAAGGGGATATCTGCATTACTTCCTGTCTGCTGTTGGGCAACATTACGGAACCTCACGGGGAGAAACAGATGACGTTCACGTATCTTCTTTTAAAAATGAGAAGTAGATATTTCAAAGCAAAACAGTCCACTTTCTTACGAGGCGCGTTCAAGTTATAACAGCCATTTTTTCAGGACTGGGGCCAGATAGGAACTTTTTTTTTTTTTTTTTTTCAAAAATGCACGTGGACCCTTTGTGACTGCGTGACAGAGATGGCAGCACTGTACAGGGCATAGAACTCTAATGGCAGCGACGAGAGTTAGGACTGTTTTTGATACTTAAAATGTCGACATTTTCATTGCAAGAATAGCGTGTAATCATTCATTTTCTCCATTTTCGTGGTGTGATACCTATTGAAATTCATCGCCAGTTGAGTAAGGCAAGTGGTGATGGTACCATGGATGTGTCTAATGTGTATTCCTGGGTGCGACAGTTCAATGAAGGCAGAACATCGTGTGACAACAAACCAAGACTCCAAAATTGGCATTTCCGTGGGATCTGTGCACACAATCCTGCATAAAGATTTGAAAATACTCAATCGGCGATCCTCCAAAACAACGTTTTCCACTCGCTGGATCTCGTCAGACGAGGTCATGACTGTCTTGGTTTGTTGTCACACTATGTTCTGCCTTCATTGAACTGTCGCACCCAGCAACGCATATTAGACCCATTGTCATTAACATTGTCACTTTTCAATACAATCCTTTTGCACAGTTTTGGTTTACCTTTTAACAAAAGCATCTCTTGCTTCCGAAGCCATTGACGCACAGATGTTTTCAATGCCTCTGTATCTTCAAAGTGAATCCCAGAACAAGCTTCCTTTAAGTTTCAGACCTAATACATATACAAGAAATTTTTTCAGGATATTTTTATTTTTTATTTTTCAACACAGTCTCCTTGTAACTTTACTCACTTCTCTCAGAGGTGCTCCCATCTGTGTAAACCGTCCAAATAGTACTCGGCGTTTTTCTCTGAAAAATAATTGTTCACGAAGGTGATTGCCTCTTCATTTGACGAAAATCTCTCCTTCCTCCGAGCGCAATTTTCAGATGAGGGAACAAAAAGAAGTCGCTTGGGGCTAGATCTGGTGAGTAAGGCGGATGGTCAAGCAGTTTAAACAGTAATTCGTAGATTTTCACCATTGCAACCTATGAGATATGAGACGGTGCGTTGTCTTGGTGAAACCGGATTTTTTCTGCAAATGTGGCCGTTTCTCCGCAAGTTCTAACTTCAGCTTGTCAAGTAATGATGCGTAATATGCTCCTGTAATGGTTTTTCCTATTTGAAGATAACCGATTAAAATAATTCCATGACTATCCCAAAAGCAGTCGCCATTACTTTCCCAGCTGAAAAAAAAAAACAGCTTTTGCTTTTTTGGGGGGGAGGCCGGCTCACCCTTTGCAGTCCACTGTTTGGACTGTATTTTTGTATAGGGCGTATAATGGTGTATCCAAGTTTCATTTATAGTATTTAATCGGCGCCAAAACTCGGATTAATTGCGCCTAAACTTAGCCAACAGAGCGTTGGAAATGTTCATTCGAACACGTTTTTGGTCTAACGTGAGCAAATGCAGTACCCAACGCGCGGACAGGTTTCTCATGTCTAAATGTTGATTTAATATGTGACAAACACGTTCTTTTGAAATATTCATAGCCTCTGCTATCTCTCTCACTTTAATTCGGCGGTCGTCTAGCACCATTTGGTGAACTTTGGCGATGTTTTCGTCAGTAGTTGCAGTTTTTGGACGTCCCCCAACGTTCATCGACTCCCAAGCTCTTACGGCCACGTTTGAATTCAGCTGCCCAAAATTTCACTGTGGTAAATGATGGTGCATACACAGAATCCAACTCATTTTTTATTTTCGTAGGCGTATTGTCTTTCAAAAACAAATATTTAATGACTGCTCGATACTCGATTTTCCCATTTTCATAAAAACATTCACATCAACTTACGTAAACAACTGTTAAATAACAACTGAGAGTCAAAAATAACAACTGAAAGTCAAAAATGGCTGGAACTTTGGTGAGTTGCGGTCAACAGATGAACAACGAAATGCACTAGCTTTTATTTACCAGTGCTGCCTATTCATGTTGAGGTCGGAAACATTTCATTACTTAGTGACTGACCCTCGTATTATAAAGAGAGTGTACTATACGTGTATTGTATGTGTGTTATTCTCAAAAGCAACACAACTAATTTTGATAAATTACCAATGAAAGACCAATTCCTTCTGATCAGCACGACCTATAAATTACAAAATATTAAAACATATTTACTATTGGCACACTATCTTGAGCTGTCAGATGGTGTTATTGTGAAGTCAGCAATTGGACTTTTCGTGTCTATGGCGTAGTCATACTTTAAATTCTGTTAGAGAAGCCCTGAGTTGTAATTGCGGCAGTTGTTTTTTCTAGGTTAGTTTACGTGAGCTTTCTCTATGGGTACCAGTGGCGAAGTGTGCAATGAAGCGTAACTTCCCCAAGAATTTCAGGAGAAAAACAAGAAAATTCATGCCAAACAATATTTTATTTGCTCTGGATACATTTTCAAAATTTATTCGCGAACATCCGCGGTGCTACGGGCAATTCGAGTGATCAGTTCCGCGAGCCATACGATACCGAATAATTGTAACCTTGAATGTCAATACTTCGCAGGTTTCCGGAAGCAATCGTGACACTTAGAGTTACGAAGCACTGACAGATTTTGCTTCGTGAAGTTTCTGTAACTTGTGAACTTTTTTTTATGTGGCGCCTTTAAATACAACTGTAAGTGTATTACAATGGCATTAGCAATAGAATTTGATGTAGATTGTATTTAGTGTGAGCCGGTCCGGCCCGTAGCGAACCACGTCGAGCTCCCCCTTGTGCTCAACGCCTCACAGTTTAGGATTGGTGGCGTGCGGAGATTAAGGACAGGGAGATTGAAACCGGTTCGAGATGACTTGTAGCTCTCGGATGAGTACTCTCATCTGAGCTTCAGGGGTTACGTGCGTCCTGACTAGTTGTGGGTTGAATGAAGAAGACACCTTGAATTTGGTAGCTGAAGGTTTACTGTTGTCCCTTATGCCCGATTTCACCAACAGATGTTAAGACTTAACACGAGTTTAGCAGTAGTTAAAACAAAAATTGCATTTCACCAACAAGTGTTAGCGCAACACTCGTGTTGAATGTCTTGTTAAACTAACACGCCAAATTTCTGATGTTAAGTCCTTAACAATTGTAAATAGTCAAGATGGCGTGCATAAACTCAGCTGTTGATGTCGATTTGCTATATTTAAGACCGTCTAAATGACATTCGTAATAGAGTACGGCCTATGAGGAGAAATTATTTTGAGGAACTATCCGAAGAAAATGTTTTCGGAGGTATAGACTGTTCAAACAAGTTGCTATGAAGGTTACTACGGAAGTACAAGAGAGGTTAGAACATGCATCGAAGGGAATATGCCGATCTCGCCTTTGCTTCAAGTCATAACCTTGCGATTTTATAATTCACTGAATTATGTGGATAATACATTATCCACCTCCCGTCTTGAAACGTTCAAGTAACTTGCCCTTCTTCGCTCCTTGTTTTAAATTTACGTAATACTGAGTTAGAACATGCATCGAAAGGAATATGCCGATCTCGCCTTTGCTTCAAGTCATATCCTTGCGATTTTATAATTCACTGAATTATGTGGATAATACACTGTCCACCTGCCGTCTTGAAACGTTCAAGTAACTTGCCCTTCTTCGCTCCTCGTTTTAAATTTATGTAATACTGAGCTAGAAGATGCATCGAAAGGAATATGCCGATCTCGCCATTCCATCAAGTATGAATAACTTTGCGATGTTATAATTCACTGTGGATAACACACTGTCCACCTTCCGTCTTGAAACGTGCAAGTCACTCGTCACTTGTACTTCTTCGCACCTCGTTTTAAATTTACGTAATACGTTTCGTTTGTAGTAATGACACATGCATTTGAATTAAGTTTGTTTCCAATTTTTTCCCCGTGTGACATCTTTCTCTTTTACATCCGCAGCATCCGTCCTATTTTCCACGATATCGTTATACTTTGTCACCAATTCAATTAACAATTCTTTCTCCATTTATGAGAAATTTGTTACATGGCTTTTGTTTATGATTTTGTTTATCCACCATTTTTTTTAGGTGTGTGCAGACTGCGGTGCAGACGAAAATGAAAACAAAAGCGCATCGTAGTACGTTCAGAAAATAATACGACTCATCCACAGCCTTCTATAACTGTAATATTTACAAGTTTCTTGGCGTTAGCATGTGTTTCTTAACATTTTCAGAAAACAGGTTGGTGAAATGCAAGAAATTGTTAGCGCTATTACAATTGTTACGTTACATTTGTTAACGTCGATTTTAACATCTGTTGGTGAAATCGGGCCTTAGAGTCCTTTGCTCGCCACCGTAAAGTTGACGTCCGCGTGGTTGCTGTGTTCAGCGTCACTGTATCCCGCGTCAGTATTGTGATGTGATGTATAGAGACAATAGCACTGTGTACTTGAACTAGATATATATCGCATTCTCTGTATATTACTCTTTGCACTAATTCTCACTGGGACGACTGTTAAATACTGTATTCTGTCTTGGTGCATGGCGTGGAAGCGTACTTGTAGACGACGCCGAATACGCGTCCGTCTCACGTAGATCACAGGACCGAAGTGCTTTTACAAGAAAACCTACTTTCAGCCATCATTTAGAATTACCCACACTCTAGGTATTTTTTGGAGTTTGAAAAATCACGTCAACTAATATTAATTTTCCATTGGCTGGTACCTATCCCCACTTACGATCAGTGTTCAGATTTTCCAGATTTTGACCTAATATCATAGTCGCTTTCTCTAACGGCCCGCTTGCTAAACTTTATGCGGGAGCATGCGTTCTGAGCTTTGGCCAAAATCTTAAAGCCTGTTGGGAGAAGCATGCATGGGGTTGTAATAATGGGTTGGTTTGCGACTAGCTGGCACCAAGTTTGCCTTTAGGGCAAAACAGACAATAGAGTAGAGTAGTTTGTTTACAGTGGTTGCAAAGGGAGTTTACTGACCTTCGCAGAGTGGCCTTGTCACTGTGCCCGTCTTTCGAATATATGCTCACGTTATGACATATATCTATTCTGGTATATGTCATTTATTTATATTTATTCGTTTGTTTATGTTAATGTCTTTCTGATAATATGTCGTTTCGGTGTTCCTAGCTGACAGGGACTGCGTCAAGTCGTGACAAATAGAAAATTCTTATGAACCCTTAAGTTATTAGAAAAAGTGTGTGAATTGCCTACTCTCTTTTAATTTTTCATGCGGTGTGGGCCAGCTGTAGAAAAAACTGGAACATCTGAGTGGAGAGAGGAGGTAGGAATATGTCTGTTTGTAGTGTGAGCAGTCTTGAAATATAAGAAAAGCCTACGTGTTGCTGTATGTACAATAGAAAGAGTGCTGAAGAGTAGCCTTATTTCTTTGAGCCATTATCCGCTCGTATTTTAATGAAAATTATTATTTGGAGCTTTCTTCGCTTTGAAAGTCAGGTCTTGCCACTGGTACGTACTGGAGCTGATTTAGGTGTATAGTACTTAAGATTACAGTTTGAGTTGGTTAAACACCAAAGTAAACCGGTATTATAACTCAAGAGAATAGCAGCAATGACAACACAAGACAGTGAAATGCACAAGTGGTAACACTGGAGTATGAACAACGATGTTCAGTTGTCATTGGGCGAATCACAGGCCTTCTTGACATGGGCCATTCGTAGTATTAGATTTCAAGGTTCATGATAAAGTGTGGGAGTAGTACAAAGTTGTATATGTACTGTATGCCTCCGAAAAGAAGGCTAGAGGGGGATGAAAGGCAGAGGAGCTTGAACTGTTTATCTGCTCCGGTAGGGGATCTGTTTGCTAAGAAATGAGTGTATGAGAGTGCATATGAGTCACGCATGCTGCCAGATCTAATGTTTGTTGCAGTAAATGTAGCGACAGGCATTTGTATAGGCGAGTTATGTGACAACTCTTGTGTATTTTAAACAAGCCTTCCGTCCTTGTCATACTCGGAAGACGAGCATAAACACCGAGGAGCCAGCAAAAGTGATTAAGTTACACATTCCTCTAGCTTGCCTTCTGGTCCTGGGCAAACAGTATATACACAGTGCATCACGCTCGCGCTTCCCCGACACATGTTATCCCCCCACCCCCATCAATGATCAAGGCAACGAGATATAGGCCTTAGTAATTAGAGGATGAATGTATACACCTTTGATTTTCTGTACGGCAGAATAATACCGCACTGCCATCCCTGGAACTCAGTAATCACGGTGAGTCGTTTTGTAGCAGGAAGTAAAAGGTGATTTCTACCTCTCCTCTCTTGCTTCCACTTGAGCAACGCAGATATACTGTGGATATAGTTACGATTTGACAACTACGACACAGCAAAACAAGACACTAAGTCTGCTTATAATGTTACGATACGCATGAAATAGCAATATCAAATTATTTCAGTAGACTTTATGTAATAAATGTTTCGTCATTTCCTTTATATATTACAAAGTATTGAAACATTCAGATAAATAATAACAACTCTCTCTCTCTCTCTCTCTCTCTCTCTCTCTCTCTCTCTCTCTCTCTCTCTCTCTCTCTCTCTCTCTCTCTCTCTCTCTCTCTCTCTCTCTCTCTCTCTCTCTCTCTCTCTCTCTCTCTCTCTCTCTCTCTCTCTCTCTCCTCTCTCTCTCTCTCTCTCTCTCTCTCTCTCTCTCTCTCTCCTCTCTCTCTCTCTCTCTCTCTCTCTCTCTCTCTCTCTCTCTCTCTCTCTCTCTCTCTCTCTCTCGGTTTACCAGTTACTGCAAAAATCATCGAGACTAAAGACGAGTTCTGAGGACATTCCAGGAATTCAAGTTATCATTCATTTGTCATGAAAATATCTCAATCATGGCGTATTTTAACCAAAATCGTTAGATATTTTAGATTTAAAAAAGGCGGAAAATGATTCATTTAGAGTTGTTTGGATAGAGGAATAAGGATTTGTAAGAAAATAATAATAATTGCTGGTAAACCTACCACGCCCACATTATTGCAAGCTAGTTTACCGACTGAACGTACACATCAATACGAGATGGGAAATTAGTAAGTGACATTTTAACCGCTAGAGCGCACGAATCGGTATGTGATGGAGCTATAAATGTCGTCTGTACAGTAATAACAAATGAGAAGTGTCAACAATAAACAGTAGTAAAAACATTTGACAAAGTACCAGTGAAAGAATAAGATAAGGCCTAATATATGCGTTTCTAATATTATGACGTCCTGTTGTTATGCATAATGTAGGATTTGGCTTTAAAATGTGTTCATCTCTTTACGACTTGATCTGACGTTTTTAATGTGATACATAACCTTAGCTAAACAATATCTTTTGTGATAACGCATTTAAGAGAGTAAGTGTTTCTCTTTCTGCTCCTTATCGTGTCAATTAGGTGAGGAAACATCAACCTGTAAACCTGTGCAGGTTATGTAGTATGTATAACATTTGCCTTGGAACAGTTGCACAGTTGAGCAGCAAGTCAGATTGCAATAATTCTACTCTAAAAAGTAAATAAAACAATGTATTACATTATTTTGTTGAAAACGTTTTAATATTTAGGTAAGTGTGGAATCCTCAAGTTAAATATATAACTATCTGTTTGAGCATATTGACAGCTGCATACCATAGTAGTCAGGGTATTCATGTCCAAGAAATCACGTCCATTACAAAGCTAATTTTAAAAGTGTTCCTACACTCTGTTTCATCTTCTCTTACACTACAGTGTTATGTAGAATTTACTGAAATATTCCAATCAATCAGACCTTAATAATGTCTTAGATTTACAGTAGAAGTTTTTTGTTCTAAAACGGCAATAGTGTTCTACAGAGTTTGAGTTTTGTGAATTCACAAAACCATATTTAAAATGGAAACTGGCCTGCCTCTGTGGTGTGAGAGTAGCTTGTCTGCTTCACATCCAAGAGCTCCCAAGTTTGAATCTTGATCAGAGTGAGTTATCTGGATAAGGTTTTTTATGAAAAGAAAGAAAGAACTTTAGAAATCACAAATATACATACATAAAATCTGTTTTTATTCAAAATGTTAGGTAATTTTCTAAATTCCTGTTTTCATAGTGTTGGGCATATTTAGGTATACAGTATAGACACATTATATGTGAATTATATATATTTTACATCAAATACATAAAAAAAATCACTGCAATACGAACATAATAACAAAAAATACTAACATTGACATATTACTATTACTAATGTAGTAATAATACAATCTGGATTGTCTTCAGTAAACCATGTATCAATCTTGGTCAATACATTTTCAGTTTTGAATGTAACATCATCTGACTCAAAGATATCTGGATTGTCTTCAGTAAACCATGTATCAATCTTGGTCAATACATTTTCAGTTTTGAATGTAACATCATCTGACTCAAAGATCTTCATTAAGTGTTCAGTTCCATGGCTGATATTTTCTTTGATTTTTGGGACTGGACAAATGCCTGAGCAACTAGCATTTCATTTTCAGGAGTTATAACAGTGACTGTTTGACCTTGTTTTTGGTGTGTTACCGACAGAACCTGTCTGATGAAATTTGTTGCGTAGTCTGTAAATTCTGAGCGTGGATGGAGGTTCTTCATGCTATATCTCATGAACCTGTTTTTAAATTTCCTGACTTTTGGTAATGTTTCGAAATCCAGGTTCGTTGATCTTTAAATTACCTGCCATTGTGATACAAGATTGAAAACAAGGAACAAAAAAGACGAAAGATAAACTCAACAAGGATGTAAAACTTTCTTTTTAAATGTGTATTTATCAATTGATCAGCACAGTCAGTGCTAATCAAATTGCGGAGCTACAGATACAGAATAAAATCAAAGAATACAATGAAAGAGTAAACTCGTATTGGAGTCCTCCAGCAAACTGAGCTGATTTGTGGGAATATTAATTACATAACTTCAGCACTACAGAATTAACAGTTTATAGAAATAAAAGGTCTTGTGCAAGCATGCCTTCAGTCTTGGTGCAGTATCTAGGCGGTGTCCCAGTTGAAAGAATAAAGCACCTGATACATGAGGAAGATGAGCAAAGAATCTTCTTGTAGTACAGATGTACTCATTTATGCTGACAATGCCCAATTCTCTGTGTAGCCCGCCTCGGTAGCGTAGATGGTAGCATGTCTGCCTCACATTCAAGAGGTCCCGAGTTCGAATCTCGGTCAGGATGGGTTACCTGGTTACCTGATTTTCCCTTATCCTGAAAGACGACTGTCGGGTAACTCTAAGCTCTATGGACCCCGGACTCATTTGAGCATCATTTCACCCATTTCATTCAACGACCGATATGACTTAGTGTTGGAGGACGTAAATTAAAAAAAAATTCTCTGTGTAGCTGTGCATTCTGGATGTACCATGGGGCATTCACAAACAATCGCAGGATCTTGTTTTGAAACACCTGGAGTCGGTGAATATGAGTAGGTGAAGCACATCCCCATACAGGACTGGCATATAGAAGAAGTGATTGTAGAATATTCTTGTATAGTAACAGCGTACATTCAACTCATAGAGAGGACTTGCGGTTGAGGGTAGGATACAACTTGTGAAGGCAAGCATAGGCTTGATTAAGTTTGTTGGTGATATTTGTACTCCATGGTAGCCGATGATCAAGATGGATGGCAAGATATTTGACTGCACAATCAGAAGGTAACCAAGGGACCTTAGTGTTATAGAGCCGAATATTTGCCGGAGCAGCTGGCCGGCGCAAGGTGAAAACCTTTAGAATACACTTGCTTGGATTAAGTGTGACACACCGATAACCAGAGCAGGAAAATGTCCAAAGAAGATTGTAGCGTTGCAATGGCAGTTTCAATGGAAAAGTGTGAAGTAAAGATCATAATATTGTCAGCAAACATTGCAGTACTTGTTGCAGGAAGTTCAGGCATATCTGCAGTGTATAGACTGTACAGAAGAGGTGCAAGGATGCTACCCGGGGGCACGCCGACTAGGATAGTATGGGGTGTGGAATGGGTTGTACCAAGATGCACAGAAAAGTGGTGTTCCATAAGATAGCTAGTAAGCAAGCGAAGTAAGTAGAGCGGAAGACCTAGGTCATGTAGTTTATAAAGAAGAGTGTTGTGCAATGTGAAACTTAATCTTGAAATAAATAGCCATTCAAATCAAAATTACTCACCTTGATGCATTAAATTTACTAATCATACAACTGTATACCTACATATGCCCACCCCTGTATATCTCGAATTTTCTTGAAGTAACTTCTAAAGTCTTCTTCAATCTACTGACACTTGGATACTGGTAAACAAGATGTACACAAGATCTTACTGCGCAAAAAATGTAGATCTATTGAAACACAATTTATGTCAAATATATATATATATATTTTGGAGTTAATCATTTTGGAGATATTCTTTGTTATTTTTTTTAATTTTCCAATGTTTTCTCAAGTAGAAAGTCATTTTTTAACCCTTCATCACAGATAGAGAATAATATCAAAGCCATCATATAGCAGCTGGCTCTTTTGAAATTAGACTTTTTATTTATTGACGTTAACTGCTATGTAAGACTTGAAGCTTTCGCGGCGAGCGTTATGGATTATGACTTCACGGGTGATCAGCCTCATCAAATTGATGAAGATCGAGCTTTCGGCCATCAGTTCCTGATGAAGGCCATCAATTTGAAGCGGCTGATCACCCGTGAAGCCATAATCGTTAACTGCTATGTTTATCAGTATCCATTCTCGCATACTGGTTGTGAAAGACACTTAATTTTGTTCAGAAATCTCTTTATATTACTTGAGGTTCTTTAACGTGGCATAAATCTATGACATAGGACCATCTGCTTTACTTTTTTTTCTGTAGGAAGCCATGATAAGAATTTTTATCCCCCAAAAAATACGCAGCCCTCCCCAGGTATGAACCTGCAGCCTTGAGAACCAGAGGCTAGCATGTTACCTCTAGACCAGAGAGGACGAAAACTAACCTATGTTGTGTTTCTTAGTTATCTAAGTATTTATTAATAAATATGATTTAGGTATTAAATTTGCAAATTTGGAAAGATAATTTATGTATAACAGATATAGCGCTGGTCCAAGTACAGATCCTTGTGGTACACCAACTTTTAATTAATGGCTTGACTTTGGTAGATTTTATTGTATGTTCATAATGATAATGGATTTCTATATATTGTTTTCAAATTTATAGAAATGAATTTAAAATTTGAGAGTTTTCCATAACTTGTCTATTACTTGTACATTATCAAAAGCTGTGGATAAGTCAAGGAATATTTCTGTTGTTTTATCAACATTGTCAAGCTACGGTAGTGTTTATCAAAGTGTTCTATTAAAGCAACAGTAGTGTTGAAATTTCTTCCAAAACTATGTTATAATGGGTTAAGCATATTTAACAAACCTATCTGTCCAATACTTAATATGTTTTCAAAAACTTAAGTTAGGGTGATTGGCCTGTAGCTTCTAATTTGTGTTTTATCACAATTTGTGTTTCATAATAAATCTGTTTGTTATGTGTAATAGATACACATTAGGTAGATTCTTATTTCTGCCATCTCCCTAACCACTATTTCAGTGCTGTAACATTAGCTCCTAACGTTTAAAGAGCATATTAATTAAATTAGCCAAAACCAAGTACACTTTCTCATCCACTTTACTTACCTTTAGAGTATAAAGTAAAACTCTGGAAGGGAGTTTTACCAAATAAGTTTGACCTTTACTTATGCTCATGGAGGATCACTGGGATTTAAAAATTTAAACTGTTCTGATAGCTATTTGTTTATATTTTATTTTTAAATGTGTCTCTTACCAAAAACCACAGGTTTGTTTACATTTTTTAGTAGTAATTATTACTGATTGTTTATGTATGCTTCATAATGAAACAGCATTCTGCTTTTTCCAGATATGTCTCCAGAATTTAAATTCCAAGATGGCCTGCACTCATCGTTCTTGCTACAGAATCTGTATGATCTACAAAGCACAGAATCTTTATGTGATATGACTTTAGTTGTAAATAACAAAGAAATTAAAGCTCATAAAGTGATTTTAGCATCTGCATCTCCATATTTTAGGTAATTAATATAATATTATATGTTGCTGATATGTACAGTGGTTTAAATTGATAAGGAAGTAATAAATGCCTAGTCCCCACCACTTTTTTTTTTCCGTGGCACTGCAGTCCATATCGGACCAGAGCCTGCCAACCTGACTGCTGGCCTCACGCCCACCTACACAAGGCAGAGGTAGGCGATCATCCACCCAAGAAGGGGAGGAGATGTGGTCAGCATCTCGACACGCCTAGCTGGAAAGTTGGCTTTCATAACCAGGGTCACTATTGCAAGCTTCTCAATTTCCTCACAATGCTGAGTGGGCACTGGTCATATACCTGGGACTTAAAATCTAGACCCCCACGGGTTGGATTGAACCCGGGCCGCATTCCATGGCAGGGAACCAAGGCATGATACCTTAACCCACTACGCCACGGCATAGGATAGTCCCCACCTCTTACCTCCACTTAATATTTTGTCTTACTCTCCCTTTTTCATTCAGTCTTGAGCATGAAACGATCTGTGTTGGTAGGTTAAGGTTTGTGTATCAGACTTTTGACATATTAATATGAGATATAGTCATCCAGAAATTACTGTTGCAAAGCATACCTTATTACAACTCAAATGTAATTTTTCTGTACTCTTTTGCAGCTCGCCTAGGTTTGATCTTTGTTCATAGGCCGATGCTGTGTGTCATACTTGAATTCAAAACAATAAGAGAGTAGCTGATGTAAAAAGCAGATGGTAAAGGAGATTCTGGGAACATTAATGCTATAGGAAACTAGAAACCTTGGCACATTTTCATGCACTCAGCTGTACACGTTGTCCACTGGGTACAATTCCACACTAAGCATATCAGGATTAGGGGTTAGGACAATAGGTGCCAAAAAACCTTAATGAATGCAGTACAGTAATGATCAACATTGAAGCAGACACAATTATTTTTTTATCGAATGTTTCTGTGCTTAACGATACATTGTTCTTTTACAAATATTTTGGATGTTGGATGCATATCATCTATAGCATTTAGATCACAATAGCATACTGGTAATGTATGTTAAAAATCTGAGGTCTGTGCATTACTTAAACGTTATAAATAACTTGAATTATTAAACAAACTTCATTAATATTTACATGTTTTTTGGGATTGTAGGTCATGACCCAGTTGTTTTCTTCTCCCACATTTTGTCAAACTGCATCCATCATCTTCAAGGAGGTCAAAGCATGAATACAGCTCTGAAGTCAGACAGATTGGAGTGTTTTGTCCGAGGGTGTGCTGTTTGTTACTGCATATACAAGGTAGACATGGCAGTAAATAGCATGCTGTTGGAAGAGCACTGTAGTCTTGTCTGGACTCCGGAGATATACATGACTTTGACCTCTCTGAAGAAGTCAGACACAGTTTTCAGCAAAGTCAGTGAAGAAAACTTATTCAACCTCTAATTACATCAGTTAAAGGATACATCAAATTACAGTATATGCAAATTTACAATTCGGCTGGCTCCGTAGCTCAGTCGGTAGAGCACCTGCCTGCCATACTAGGGGTCCCAGGTTCGATTCCCAGTGGTGGGGGTGGGGACTTTTCTCCGACCAAGGTAATTCCTCATCTTCCCCAGAATCTGGAAGTATGAATGAGAGTTTGAATGTGTGCATGATATAATGATTAAAACCCAACAAATACAAGTTAACACCTTCAATAAGTTCCAAAGGAGAATGGCCGCTGATATGACCATTGCAGTTAAAGGCGGGATATAAATGGAACAAATAAAAAAAAATTACGATTTTACATTGCTTGATTTATATTCTTCTAAGCTATAAAAAGCATTATCTAATAAGTATTTTTTACCAAATTTAATTTACATTTATTATTTTTAGTAATTTGTATTTCTTTAAGTAGCTTATTAAGTAATTGTCTTCCCATTACTCTTACATGTCTAAATATCCCTAAGGGTTGACCTAAAATATTTGTTATTGTCTCTTAAGCCATAATCATGAATATTGTTTTTGCTCCTCTTTGTACAATACATTTTTTTATGCTTTCATAAATATACAAACAGGGAACAGTTAAAATCTTAGGCTTTTTAAAAAATTTTTTACACGAATGCTGTTTATCCACTCCTTTTACTATCCAAGGTGCTTTTTTTGTAATATAAATACCTTTTTCATGTCTGTTTCTGTAACATTTCCCCAAAGAGTAATTCCATACTTTATGTGTGAATAAATAGATTCATAATGTATTCTGCTTGACGTTTCTTCACCTATTATATTCGTTGCCTATTTCATTATATTGTCACCCAATTATCGGGAAGCACAACAAACGACAGCTGAGTAGGGGATCAGAGGCCGCGCCACGCCCACCTTATTAGTCTGTTACTAACCGAGGGGGATGATTAGGGAAATGTCATTCATCGCTGGCCGCCTCTTTTCCCCCTCCCACTGCCATCTGGAACCTTTGCGTGGATTCACGGAAACCAGAGACTTCTAGAAGACTGTGATATTCCTATAAAAAGGGCTGCAGTGAGTGAATCCAGTTAGTCAGTCAGTCAGTGCTTGACGAGCTAGTGAACGGACAAGAAGACTGCGTGCGTGCGTGCGTCGGAGGAGGAGTTTACGTAATCGCAAGTGCAAGTGGAACTTTAACGGACGAACTGGTGAACTGTAATTGTGTGCATTACGTAATTCTGTGTAATTGGCAAGTGTTAAACTGTAAGTCGGTGGAAATAACGAACATTGTTGAGATTTAACTGTATTGGAACACCACAGTGAAGCGAAATAATTATTAATTTTTAGATGAGTCGTATTTATTACACATCTGCTTCACTTTCGTACCTATTTTGAGGACATGTTTCGCAAATCATCGTTTGCATCTTCGGCTCTTATGCGACTAAAAGCCGCATAAGAGCCGAAGATGCAAACGATGATTTGCGAAACATGTCCTCAAAATAGGTACGAAAGTGAAGCAGATGTGTAACATTGTTGAGTTTGTGTAATTGGACTTTTCATTTCACGAACCCACAAAGTCACAATATATACATTTATTTTATTTTTAGTGATATGCATTATGTATGGTTTCCAATTTAATTGTTTATCAATTTTCACCTCCTAAAAATTACTATAATTTATTTCTGGAATGATTTCTCCATTTATTAATATTTTTTATTAATCATTGTACTGTTATCCATGCTGTCTTTTTAATATTTAGCAAGATATTGAAATTAACATAATATTCTAGTACTGTTTTTAGTATCAAATATACTTTTGCTCCACCTCAGTTGTTTCACCTTTAATTATTAACTGGATCATGGAATAAATAATGCAGACCTTAAAAAACAGCAATAATATGATACTGTTCTGTTCTTTTTCACAGGATAATGTTTAACTCTGGACTAAAAGAAGCCAGGCAGAACCGTATCGAGATGCATGAAGTGGAGTATTCCATAATGAAAGCTATAGTTAATTTCTTTTACACTGCAGAAATTGTGGTAAGAAAACATTATCTTTTGAGCAGTTCACTGATGTTATAAATGAAAAACAGCTTTGTGTTAAATGTATTTCATTGTTTATGTATCAAATGTGTAGGTCTTAGGCCTTAGCCAAATTAGCTACTTCCCTTTTCATAGCCTACACACAGCTAGGGGGGAAGAGCAATTATTTTTCATAAATTGACTAATAGTGGTTTAAGTATGAAGGGTGGGACATAAGTACTTACAGCATTGTAAGTTGCTATAAATGGTGCATATCTCATTGTACCATGCATTCCCTGAGCGACCGGACCGCCCCGCAACGGCACCATAATGGGTGATGGCCGGTGCACTCTCCGCCAGAACGTGTATGCAACTCTTAACTACTGTACTAACTTACATTGGGCGGAGAAACTTTCTTTTGTGTACTGAGAGAATATTTTCTAAGTCCAACGGTGCACGTATACGCATGCACAAGCAGACAACCTGCAGACCTCGTGTTGCAGCCAACACAAGAAAGATATGTAACACTTGTAGCCAACCTCTGTAAAAATGCCCCAGACATCTGCCCTACACCGGTGCAAAAGGGCATGTGGATGCAATTAGCTTGGATACCTTTTGGAAAATATTGACCATATTTCCTTTCAGGTTTTATTGCTTTACAAAAGTAGTCTTGCTGTCCAGCAAAAGTGCCAATTGTATTGTTAGAAGTGAAGGCTGTTTGTTCTGTGTTCTTCATATTTAAGATTCATTCAGTACATTGTTGAAAATCAGAAAATGGCTCGACAAATCAGTAAACTGTATGAGCTCATGGAGTGGTTCGACTACTGCCGCAAATTGTGCAGAAGTAGACTTGCTGTCCAGCAAAAGTGCCAATTGTACTGTTAAAAGTTAAGGCTCTTTGTTCTGTGTGTTCTTCAAATATTTAAGATTTGTTCAGTACATTGTTGAAAATCGGAAAATGGCTCGATAAATCAGTAAAATGTATGAGCTTGCGGACTGGTTTGGCTACTGCTGCGAATTGTGCTCGATTTTACCAACAAATGTTAAAATCAACGTTAACGAATGTAACGTAAAAATTGTCACAGCGCTAACACTAATGTTAAATTTATTTAGGTACTACTTTGTGTTAGTTTGCTAGTGTAACAAGTGGGACAAGTAAGACTGTCGTCAGCATTGTCAGCATTGCGTTCAGTGGAGAAACAAGAATAGTTTGGCTGCACTGAATTCCTCAATATGGCTACATATGCAGTAAGGAAATAAACAAACAATAACGTTAAAAGAATGCCCTCCAACATGAAATTGCACTAAAAAGTAAAGAAATTATATTAAAATTTATAGTTGTATATAAAAACATCAAAAATGTGTGAAGGGATTAGAAAAAAAATCGCCGCGTCGCATATTAGAAAGAAGAGCTCATTGGGCTTACTTGAAGTCACAGTAGGTGTTGAAAATGATGACCATCAACGCGGATACATCCCTTAAATCTCCGAAAATAGTTCTGGTTCACTCGAAGTTCATCTTGCCTGATTGCCTGTATTTCTCTCGTGTTGTGTCCTTCAATTCTTGTAACATGTATGGGTTGGATGCGTACACTTTATTCTTTAATGTTCCCCATAAATAAAAATCACATGAAGATAGGTCAGGGGAACAAGATGTCCACAATCCTCAACTAATTATTCTGTCACCATACACACTTCCCAGTTTATGCTTAGAATTTGCAGTAATGTGCGCTGTAGCTGAGTCGTGCTGAAACCACCCACACTATCATTCATCTTTGTGGAAAAGAATTATTTAAAATGCAATCTAAATAAACGTGTGAATCAACTGTTGTCGAAAAATATGGGACCAATAATTTTATGTGCACTTAGTGCACACCAAACTCCAACTTTTGCAGCGTGGCGAACATGCACACAGAACTCTTTCCCTCACCACAGATCCAACTCAACTGACACTGCAGTAGTAGAGTGCTATTCTCTGGTGGCAGGCGTGCCACTCGTCACCCAGCCCAATGCCACCCCGAAGCATACATTTGTATATGAGGACCCCTAGTTGGTAGCTCAATGGTTAAGAGCAACTGGACAGAGACTGGGAGATCTGTGGTTCAAATCCATTGCTATGGCAATGAATTTTTCAGTCTGACTCTACCTGTCCATCCTCCATGCTTCCCAGAAAAGTTCATGTTATTCTGACATTTTCGCAAAAATGAAATCACAACTTACAAGTGTTCACTTTAGAACCAGACAGGCAATTATAATGGCAGTAGAATAAGCTGTTCAAAGATTAGTACAAGAAGATACTGAGAATGGCATCTGTTGTCTTCCTGAAATTTGGAGTTAGGTTGGTTATTCATGTTGGAGGAGATTACTTCTGAGCAAACCAATGTGCCTGCTCTATGTGAATGCTTCCTTTGTTGTTAATTCAAATATTGCTTTAAATATTAAATGATATATGTACAGTAAAACCTTGATAATCCAGGATAACCTGGGACCAGTATTGAAAAAAAAATTATGTTGTTTAGCGTAGTAAATGAAGACTTGTGTTACAGACATAAATTGCTATTCTCGATAGCTATTCGAGAATTCTCGAGTTCTCTTGCCAACAGGTCAATTTGTTGCACTCACCCCACCTGCTTGGGATCAGGTTGGAAGAGAAATTTTGATGAAGATATGGAAAAAGTTGTGGCCCAGTGTGTGTGACTTGTCAGAAAACAAGATTGAAGAAGAAATAATAAGTGTGAAAGAAGATTTTATACACATTGATAGAGTCGACATGAAACATTCAATGCTATGATTGCGATTTGAACCACAGATCTACTGGTTTCCATCCAGTCGCTCTTATCCATTGAGCTACCATGGCCAATTTTCCGTCATGACATTAAATTCTCCAAGTGACTCATATACGAGGTACGTCCAGAAAGTAAGTTCTGTTTGGTAATAAAATTAAATTGTGTACAGATACAGAAAAATTATTTATTGCACAAAATTCTACAACTCTTAAACTACTTTTCCACATAACTGCCGAAATTTTGGAGGCATTTGTCATAGTGAGGCACAAGTTTTTGTATACCTTCTTCATAGAAGTGTCTTCAACCAGTTGGAAACATTTTCTTTCAGCTCTTCATCATTGTTGAAGTGTTGACAGCCAAGGAAAGATTTGAGATGCAAAAGCAGATGAAAGTCGCTAGGAGCTAGGAGCAAGGTCAGGGCTGTACGGGGAGAGGCGGGGGGGGGGGGGGGGGGGGTAGGGGGGGTCAAACACGTCCCAGCCAAATCCCTGTAGGATGTTTTTCATTGCATTTGCAGTGTGTGGTCATGCATTGTCGTGAAGAAACACAATACTTTTTGACATCGCAAATTTGCCGATAAATTTCAATTGGTTTCACTTTCCTAGCATTCAGAAAACGAATCACAGATCTGATTTCACAAGCGGCGGGATTTTCAATCAACACCGACATTGTAAACAAGCCCAACAAAGTGTACATGGCTGACAGCAATCTCACAATGGCGCACATTTCTTTTCCTTGATACAGAGCGTCTACTGCGCATGTGCAGAACTGCAATCGCAGCGCTGCAGCAGAGATAAATTGAAACAGAACTTACTTTCTGGATGCACCTTGTATTTCCCTGGTAAACCATAGGGGCTCTTGCATCTGAGATACACTGTTTGCAGCGACTTACTAATGTAAGTCTGTCCCAGTTGACTCTATCAATTCAATACCTTAGCCTGTATACAACTAGTGTGAAGAAATGATTAATTTCCATAAATTAACTAAAATAATAAGCGTTAAATGATGAAGCCTGGGACTTAAGTACTTACAATAGTAAGTCACCACAAACAGTGTATCTCAGATGCGAGAGCCTATAGTTGTTTACCAGGGTAATATATGAGTCAATTGGAGAATTTAATGTCATGACAGCAAATTGGCCGTTGTAGTTCAATGGGTAAAAGCGACTGGATGGAAACCATTAGATTCATGGTTCAAATCCCGGCCGTGGCATTGAATTTTTCATGTCGATTCTATCAATCCAATACCTTTGCCTGTATATGGCTAGCGTGAAGAAATGATTAATTTCCATCAATTAACTTAAATTTTATAGACATGTTTAAAAATATTTCTTAGATTAAGCAGCATTTGATTCAATACCTAGGGAAGAAATTTGGAGAGCTCTAAAGAACAAAAAAGTACCTATGAATTTTATTTAAGCAATACAATCAGTTTATCAAGAACCAAAAGGGATAATAAGATTAGATGGACAAGAATCAGAACCATTTCTAATGAATAGAGGAGTTAAACATGGAGATAGTCTCAGCCCACTCTTATTTATTATTGTGATGGATGAAATATGGAAAATTTGTAAAAGAAGAACAGCAAGAACTATGATAGGATATAGAAATTTAAGACCAGTTTGGGCACAATCGTTGATATATGCTGATGACATCATATTAATAGCAAATAGTAATAATAATTTACAATTAGCGCTAAATGAATGGAAAGAAGAATTAAATAGAAAAGGTTTAGAATTAAATATGCCCAAAAGTAAAACCATGTATATAGGAAGGAAAGAAGAAGTTAAAATTAAATGTAATGATGAAATCTTAGAACAGGTAGACAGTTATGAATACCTGGGTACAGTTATAAATAAGGATGGAAAAATAGAGCAGGAAATTTTAAACAGAATAAGAAAGGCCAATTCGGTCTACTATCAGATTAATAATACTATTGTGGGAAAAAAGGAAATAACAAAAGATACAAAAATTATAGTATTTAAAACAATAATACTACCAATTTTATCATATGGAGCAGAGAGCTGGACTCTCCTACAGAAACAAGAAAGCAAAATAACAGCTATGGAAATGAGATATTTAAGACGAGCTGTGGGGAAGACAACAAGAGATAAGAATAAGGGAAGAGTTGGGTACACACTCCGTTAAAGAAATATTGGAAAAAAGACAACTTAAATGGTATGGACATGTACTCCGCATGTCAGAAGAAAGAAAATCCAAACAATATTTACAAGCAAGACCAGAAGGTAAAAGAATTAGGGGAAGGCCACGCATGTTGTATCAGGAATACATTGAGAAGTTGTGGAAGGATAGAGGGAAAACCATGACAGAAATGAAGAGAATGATAATGGATCGAGAAAAGTGGAGGAAATGGGTAGAAGAGGCTTGTACTACACGCTTAATAGCACAAAGGAGTTAGAGAAAGAAGAAGAAGTTTAAAGATATCAATGGCTGTTCCAATGTTGATGAAGAAGACATTGACAGTACGTTGTAAATCGACAATGACAGAGGTTATAAACCTATTACTGAGGAAGGCATTATTGTATCATGCAGCGTTACTGAAAATGAAAAGTATTCAGATTCACACAGTGTTGATGAACCAGCTGTGGTTAGAACCCGAGCACAAGCATTAGCAAACATAGAGAAACTGATGGTTTTCTTCGAAAGTCAAGCTGAAACATTGCCAAACAAGCTTCTAACATTAAAGCAGATGTGAGATTGTGCTGCTTATAAATGATATATTAAACTAAGACATTAAGGTCCCGAGTTCGAATCTCGGTCAGGGTAAGTTACCTGGATAAGGTTTTTTTCCGGGGTTTTCCCTTATCCTGAAAGACGAATGTCGGGTAACTCTAAGCTCTATGGACCCTGGGCTCATTTGAGCATCATTTCACCCATTCCATTCATCGTCCGATATGACTTAACGTTGGAGGACGTAAAATTACAAAAAAAAAAAAAAAAAAAAAAAAAACTAAGACAGCAGAAGCTGTCTGTTTTCTACTACCGACTGATTTGTAGCTGTATTGTGTACAGTGCAAATACATAGGCTATTACAGTACACTAAATGTATTTGTTTTTAGGTGAAACTGTGACAATAGTAATTTCTAAACTCAGTTAAAAATATTTCACTAAGGTTGTACATGTTTTTCCGTCATTCTCGGGATAAGCCAGATTTTCATTAACAGTTGATCTGGTAAATGAAGTGCTATTGTATAATTAAAGTCCAATGTTTTGCTGTGTAAATATTCTATTGTATTTATACAGATATATTTGGAATTGCAGGTGAATGAGGAGAATGCATATTGCCTTATGGAAGTTGCAGATCTGCTCCAAGTGGCTGCCTTAAAATCAGCATGCTCCTATTATCTCACATCTACACTTAATCCAAGCAACTGTCTGTCTGTTTATGTACATGCTAATCTTCGGAATTATCATGACCTGGCACACAAAGCTTTTCGATATGCTCTGCAGCATTTTGAGGCTGTAATGCTAGAGGAAGAATTTGTACATGTACCTATAGCTACCCTTCATAAAGTTCTTGACTCTCGGTTTCTTCAAGTTACTGACGAGGGACAGATATTACAGGTATGTTATTAATAGTAAAAAAGAGAATAATAATAGCGAGCACAATAAACTTGACAGATATATTTTTTTTTTAAAAAAAAGGTCTGATTGAACATAGAATTAAAAGTATAGTGAAATCCAAAAGTGTTTTATTTGCAACATTTAGCTACACTTACCAGCTACTTCTCTACATTATTCTTGCTCTGACTTAGGCATTTTTCATAGTGTGGTATGTGGCATGTCGTGGGTTGAGAGTGTGTATTACCACGCAGTTCGGCTCAATTATTTTGGCAGGGGCTTGACTCCTAGGGTCGTCAGCATCGCCAACAAAATTTGAGAAATATCTATGTACCCGGCTGCTCTCGGAGTTATCCTAATATTCATGAATATAGGATCTGTGGCAAGGATCTCTTGATACAGGGCATTTGGATGGATCAATTAGGGTACTTGGAAAGAAACACAGGTTAATTCTCTTATGACGATCGGTTGTATTTCAATTACTCTCGAAATACATGTTAATTAGGCAAACTCTGAATGGTAGGCTTCGCGCTGGCGTGGTTGTACTCCCGTGTCTATAACACGACTCATCGGATTAGCACCCAGCTACTAACTACCTTTAATTGAACGCAATTTGTTTAGTTTACTCGTCTGTTCAGTTTAGCCCACAGTAGCCAAAATAACCTTAATGAACGCGATTTCTGTCCGTGTGCTATCACACGACAGTTCAGCTCGGCTCTCAGCCACCGACTGCCTTAGATATATCTTTGTTCCCAGATAGTTCATATGACACTTTGCTTCCCCCTTCAATTCATTATTTTTAATTAGTTGGTCGGTAGAACACATATGGAGTCCCCCTCACTCTAGACCACCCAAAATGTCCCCTTCCTGTCAAACTATGTTTGAAACTAAATGCTGGGTGCGACCCTTAAATTTATGGTTCCGGTCAGCTTTCCTGGGGAGAAAAAATCCCACCGATTCAGAGCCCGTAACAAACTTGACACTGCACACAAGATATTTGTTTCAATACATGTATATATTCCTTTAATATTCAATTAATCTTCTATATGTTCCTTAACAGTTAATTAATCAACTCGACAAAGAGAGTACCATTTCAGGTATCAACTTTTCAATCCCTTCATCATAGAAGGTAGTGCCTGTTGTTTCAACCAAGTCTATATGCTGGTCTGCATTTCATTGTTTGTGCCAGAATGCTGTCCTCCTAACCCCTTTTACATGTGAGAAAGGAGATGAAAATGAGAAGGATCCAAGTTGGGTGATAAGATGGATGATCGAACACTTCCCATCGAAAACACTGCAGGAGGTTCTTTGTTGTAGCTGCAGTGTGGGCCCTAACCTTATCATGAAGAAGAACAATGTCTGATGACATTCTTCTTCGCTTGTTTTGAATTGCCCTTCATAGATTCTGAAGAGTCATGCTGTATGAGGCTGCGGTGATGGTCATGCCACGTTCTATGAATTCCAACAGAACTGCTTTTTGATCCCAGAAACGACAGTTAAGTGCAGAGGTTATACCCAATTAGTCCAAGACCCGTAGGTCCTAGGACCCTGTCCTTCAACCCGGGAGCGATGGATAACTCCGGGGGTCTTTCCATAGAGCAATACCTGATTTCTTAAAAAGCCCCCCCATTGACAACAACATCAAGACAGGATGGAAGTGGATATGCTACTTACACGCATCAACCCAGCAGGGAAGACTACCGAAAAACCTCGGTGGGGCTGCCTGGTGATCTAGCACACCTTCTACTAGCTCTGTAGGCTAGTACCCAGGACTTATGATGCAACCCTCTACCCCTCCAGGCGGCCGTAGCCTGGCCGAAGGTACCCAATTCCCCGTGGGTGCTGGAAACACACTGCCCCCTCGAGTCCTACCCAATCCGAACAACTCCCCATCTGGAGGGGCTCGGCAGTTTGGCCCGAGGTTCCTCAAGTAACGTCAGAGGTAACACGAGTGCTAAGGGTCCGCAGCACTTGCACCACAGCAGCTGAAGGGGACGGATCCCCTCCCCTACGGGACCCAGAAACGACAGTAGCCATACACTTTCTGTTGGAGAATGTTTGCTTGAACTTCTTTGGTTTTGACAGGGAAGAAGAATGCATCCAAAATTTGGACTGCTGTTTTATTTCTTCACTTTTGTAAGGCTTCCATGTCTTGTCCCCTGTGAAAATTTTGTTTATAAAATCTGCATCATGGTAGCTCTGGAGAAACATTAAGGCGGTGTCCATTCAGGGTGTTTTCTGACAACATCTTGGAAACCCACTTCGCACACAGTTTGCAGTATTGGAGTGCCTCAGTTACAATGGTGTAGAGAGCTCACCTTGAAATTTTGTGAAACAACTCATGCAACACAGAAATTGTAAATTGACGATCTTCTTGAATCGCCTGATCCACTCACTGAACAAGATCATCATCGGTTGACATTCTCTTCCTTTCCTGACCACCTGCATCATGAATGTCTGTACACCCTGCTTCCAGGTTCCTGCTACATTGCCTCACTTTGCTGTCAATCATGAATGTTTCACCATACACATTACTGATTAATCAGTGAATTTCAGCTGTGCTGCACTCATCTGCATTAAGAAATTGAATTACAGCATGCACTTCACATTTGGCGAGTGACGCTATTGTTCTAGGCATGCATCATATTCACTGCACACTTACAACTGACAGTGACTTATTCAGTAACATGTAGAAGAATAATCCCATCTTGTCATCATTTACTTTGATTATTGAAGGCAGTTTAGCAATCCAATCAGCAGTGGTTTCAATGTTAACATCATTCGTCATTAACAAAGTTTGTTAAAATGTATTTGATGTCTTTTGAGGAAACTCTCCAGTCATCCATTAGACGAGTACAAAAGTGAATCGAGAAGATATTGACACATTGCTTCACTCACACTGTTTATTCACAGAACATGTTTCAAGAGCTCTTGCTCCTATCATCAGCTGATACTCGACTCATTAGACACTTTGAATTCATTCTTTCCCAGTCTTTCGGTTACCTTTTTAGCATATTCCTGTAACATAGGCCCCGATATGCGGTGATTTTTTGTCTTTAATGAACCACTGTCACACTATTTCATTTATGTCCTGGTTTTGTTTTCTTAAGTTCTCTCTTTTTCCATTAGCACAATTTTCTCACTGCTTCAGAATTTCTGTTTTCTTCTTTAGAATCTGTAAACTTGAGTTTTGCATATGTTGAACACTTGATCTAGTTTATGCTCAATTTATCTTTCACTAGTATAAATCACTTTCACTCTCGTATTATGATCTAGTACAATTCTTGTTTTCGAAGCCATGGTGACTACAGGAAATAAACCCCCACCTTTGTTTTAAGTTTAGAGGTGTATGCGGTGAAGGATAACTGTGATAAGTTTCTCAGTGTTCATGCCGTCATTAGTGTAGCCCCCTTCTAGATAGATCAGATAGCAGTAATATGATTATGTTTCAACTAAAACATCACGTATTTAATTGGAAAAACTATTTGTAGTCAGTTTATTGACACTTCGTCACTTACATTTTTATATTATTGAGGGACTAGTTTTGGAAGCCATTGCTTCCAGCTTCAACCTCTCTCCAACTAGCGTCTATTTGAGTTTGATTTATGAGTCACTATGTTTACACTCAAACTTCACTTACTTGTTGTATAATTGAAACGTTTTCAAGATCATTCGATCTCATCCTCAGCTGTTTGGTGACTAAATGAACCTTCCTCTTCTTCCACTACTACGGAACTCCAATCACTCTGCCATCTGGTGTTAGGGGCACTAAGTTTTAATACTTCATTTAATGCCAGGATTTCAAAATTTATAACTTTATCACGGTTTTTGTTTATGAATATTTTTTCCCAAATATCCAGTTCTATGGGTGTACTTAAAGATTTTAACAGTTTAATGTTGTGGCCAATGTTGTGGTTTTCTGTCCAAAAAATGGTGTAAAACTGCAGATTTTTCTGTTTGTTTCAAGTTAATGTTCCTCTGGTGTTCTTTTTGCCTGGTTAACAAGTTTCTCTTAGTTTTTCCTATGTAGCTTTTTTCACAGGTTTCACAATTAATCTGATAAATTTCTGATTTCAAATTGTTGGGGATTGTATTTTTTAGTGGTTTATTTAGCAGGTTCCTCAGACTGAATTTGTTTTGGGGTGCTAGTTTTAAGTTTAGTCTTTTGAAGATTCGTTCAAATTTTCTAAAAGCCCATGGATGGTAGGTGAATTTTCTATATTGCCAATTTGTGTTTTTAAGTGGTGTGAGAGTGGTATTTTTTTATATTATCTTCAGTTTTTCCTTTCTCTTCACCATGTTCCTTATGATGGCTGGGTTGAATCCATTTAATACCGCTATGTCTTTTATGTGTTGTTGTTCTTTCAAAAATTCCTCCTTACTCAGTGGGATGTTGTATAGCCGGTGAATTAGACTTCTAAAGGCAGCTAGTTGATGTGAAACTGGATTGTATTCCGAGATTCAACTGTATTGGAACACCACAGTGAAGCGAAAAATTATTAAATTTTAGATGAGTCGCATTTTTTCAACCCAATTCCACACAAACATGCAACCATCAACAGTCTGACACACAGATTAGTAAATCTACCTCTCAGCCAGCAAGAATATCAAAACGAATACCATCAAATCTTAAAAACTGCAATTAAAAATGGATATGGAAAAAACCTTGTAGATAAAAAACTAAAATTATTCAAACTTCAAAAGAAATTAAAACAGATCACAGCTCTCACACCAATAAAACAAGAAACTAGATTTGCTAAATTTACTTACCACCCCAGGACCACAAAAAAGTTCCAAAAAATATTCAAGAAATACAATATAACATTGGCACCAAAAAACAATTACAACATTAAAAACCTACTTCACAGTAATAATACTGATAAGATAAAACCAGAGGAAAAGTCAGGCATTTACAAAATTAAGTGTAAAGACTGTGAAAAAATTTACATAGGAAGGACAAAAAGGAACATAGGCACTAGAAAGAAAGAACACTTCAGGCACTTAAGATACAAAAATATTGATAAGTCCGCAATAGCAGCTCATTTCTGGTCTGAAAATCATGAAATTGAAGATAGCACAGAATTACTAAAATACGTACAAAAACATAGTGAACTCGTCATATGGGAGAGGATATACATAGAAAAACATAAAAACCAACTAATGAACTTTGAAATCCCGCTAGAAGAGAATCCCACATTTCAGTTCATCACTAAATCAACAGATGGCAGCAACAACCCCAGAATTACCCACACCGCTGGATCTAGCGTCAGTCGCACAAGAGCCGTAGATGCAAACGAAGATTTGCGAAATTTTAAAAAAGTACGAAAGTGAAGCAGATGTGTAAAAAATGCGACTCATCTAAAATTTAATAATGGATTGTATTCATTTTTCTTTATGTAATTATCTATGTATGTGGGCTTCCTGTATATTCCAAAATCTACACCATGACGATTTCTAGTTATCTTGAGTTCCAAAAAGGGTAGGGTGTTGTCTCTTTCTACTTCCATTGTAAACTGGATGTGATTATCTTGCAGGTTTAGTAACTTTAGAGAATCTTCTCTAAGTTTTTCCGGAATGATAGCAAAAACATCATCAACATATCTCCGCCAAAATTTATAAATCTGTGGGAAGGCCTTTACTATGTGTGTTTTAAAATAGCTCATGTATAGGTCTGCTAAAATAGGTGAAAGTGGGCTCCCCATAGCTAATCCTTTTGATTGTCTGTAGATGAGATCGAATGATCTTGAAAACATTTCAGTTATACAACAACAAGTAAGTGAAGTTTGAGTGTAAACATAGTGACTCATAAATCAAACTCAAATATGAAGAATACTTCACTGTTAATAATGCTTCTGCTTTTAATATTTATAGCGTCTATTGTCTGCTCTCTTTTCTTTGGCAGTGAAACTATGAACTTCTTAGTCAAATTATCTACTGGTGGGATTTCAAAGTTCATTATATGGTCCTTATTTTTCCATATGAATATGTTCTCCCATGTTGTCAGTTTATTTTGGTTTATTACTACTTTTAATAATTTTGGACTTGGATGAATGTCATGGCTTACAATGACAAAGAAGTTCATAGTTCCACCGCCAGAGAGAGGAGAGCAGACGACAACAGACGCTAGTTGGAGAGATGTTCAAAATGGAGGCAATGGCTTCCGAAACTAGTCCCTCGACAATATAAAAATGTAAGTGACGAAGCGTCAATAAACCGACTACAAATAGTTTTTCTGATTAATTTTACATCACTGTTACTAAATTCCTCCACTCACGCATCACGTATTTACTTAGAGCAGACAATGCATATTTTCACTGGGTGCCTGAAAATGTTCTAAACTTTCCATTCCAGAACTGGAAACTTTGCGTTAAATTCCATACATAGATAGATAGATAATTTATTCATCTTGTAAATCATACATTGTACATGAGTACTATGATGTAAGACACGTCAAATTGTGAATTTACAGTGCAATTAACTATACTTGTAAATTAACAAGTCACATCCAATAAGGACAAGTCAGTGTTTGTACAAAATAATGTTTTATAAAGATATCTCAAGAAATTTTATAATATACACAATTAATTCAGAAATGTAACAATATTATAAACTTTCCATAAATTCACTAACAGAATAAAAACAGTGGTCTAGCAAGTATGCCAAAACTGACTTTTTAAATGCTGAAAAATTGCAAGTGGTTTTATTGGCTATAGGCAGTTTATTAAAAAAAGTGATTCCTAGGTTTATTACACTGTTTTGATGAGCTCTTGTGTTACTTCTATTCACATGAATATCCATTCTCTGTCTAGTATTATGATTATGTACTGTGTCATTAAAGGTATAGTGGCCATTTCCTTTCATTAAATTTGTCTTTGTAAATTTTAAAATTTCAAAAATGAAAATACATGGAGAGGTAAGATTTTAAGTTTTTTAAATAATGGTCTGCACGTATATGTTGATTTAACTCTTCCAAGTATTCTTAGAATCCGTTTTTGCATTATGAATAATGATTTACAATGTGGTGAGTTACCCCATAATGTTATGCCATATTTTAAAATGGAGTGAGTACACGCAAAATACACGCTTCTGAGAGTTTTTATGTTAACTATGTGTACCAGTTGTCTGAAATTATAAGAAATTGTACTCAGTTTTTTTAATTAGATGATAAACATGTGTCTCCCACTTTAGGTTACTCTGTATCCAAAGACCAAGAAATTTAGTAGTATTTACATACTTAATTACTTGATTTGTTGCCTGCTTAAGACAATGTCCATTTAATAAAGGGAATTTAGCATGTTTTTCATCCTTAAATTCATAGGACCAAGAAATATTTCCATTTAAGACAGATTTCCGCTTAACTAGGGGTTTGTTGAAGGCAGGTTTTACTGTACATGTAAGTGTGCTGTTTTAGGAGCTGCTTTATTATAGACTTTGGGTTAAATTTTCTAATAAAACATCAGTTTAAAAAATTAATAAGATTTTGTATGTATTTCAGGGAATCTTAAGATGGTGGAGAGAGGACCCTGATGCTCGCTTGCTGCATTTGCAAAATTTGGCTTGCAAGCTTAACCTGGAAGATGTGCCAATGGAACAACTTCTTAGCTTAAAACGAGATGAAGCAGTAGCTGACACCAAACTTCTAGATCTTATCAATCATACAATAAATTATGTCCTTGAACAAAGATATGAAACTGGAGACATAAAAACTATTTGGGCTTTGGATCTCAGAAAAGTCCAATATAAAACAAGACATAGTCATGAACAAGAGGTAATATACATAAGTTTAACACTGATTAAAATTGTTGTATGTACAGTCCGGCCGCTCTGTCTCCGGCTCTGACAGTTCTCTAGAGGGGGAAGCGCGTTGTTGTCAGTTCTTTAGCGGGAATTTCAAGCAGAGGAACATGTGTATTTTAAATATTTCACGCATGTGCAGATCGTAACTTCGTAAATGTACATGGACAACGTGTATATACATGATCCCAGAATAGTTGCATATGGAGACAATATACCATTTACTGGAAAAGAAATAACAAAATGCTATTTCGCACGAGTGGGAAATTCCTTTCTCATATAATATTGATATACATGTCGCCTCATAGCTTCCTTTTGAAAAGCATCAAGTGAAACTTTAAGGCTGCCTCGTTGCCTTTGCTTTCCCGGTGTACGCAGAACTGCAGACGGCGAGCTTAAATCAGCTGGCACTTTTCCTTGGTCACATTCTTTCCACCTTCAAGGAGTCACAAACTCTGTCCAGCACCTTGGTAACAGGTAGTAGAGCTCCACCATTGTCCCGGTCCTTCTCGAAGTACTCACGTAGCCTGAATATAAATTCACGGCTTTGGCTCTTATAAGAGCCGATGTTTTTCTTGAATTCTGACGAACCAGTAGCCATATTACCATAATAGCGATAATAATAAGACTTATAGACACTACAAATCGGAATTCACGCACCCACAAATAATTAAACAAACCACCAGCGCAGGATCCAAAAGCAACTAAAAGCCACGTGGTCCACACAAATTGCAGCGGCAACACAGTGCTGGATTTGCAAGCCACGCCTAGCAGCGACAACGCTGATTGGTGCTAGCAGACAGTTTTAACTTCCTGACCATGACACCGGATATACAGCCTCCCAGTACCACCACACAAGCAGTTGGTGTGCGTGAAATGTGTGAACCAAATATTCGAAAGGAGTGATGTTGTAAAGAATATCTTGCATGATAATGAAACTACAAGTTGGATTTCAATGTTTTGAAGCTAATATAGTCCTATACTCTCATTATAAAGATAATTCTGATGAAATGTTTTCAATTACTCATTATTATATGTTGGTACTATTAAACCTTCCCCCTCCAACTCCTGCAGCCACTAAACGTCAGAGCCGGAGATAGAGCGGCCGGACTATAGTAATGATAATAATAATTATTCCTATATATAGGAATATTTTATTATTTTTAATGTATTATCCATACAACCGAGAAGTTGCCATGGTAACATTTGTGACACATTCAGAAAGTTTCAGGTTCAAACCCTTGTGACAAAGCAACCTGAATTAACGTTCTTTTCATGGTTTCCCTCTCTTGCTAGGCAAATCCATTTTTTCCCATCTTTTGAAAATTTCTTACATTTTCATGGCATCATCAAAAAAGATTTACAAACTATATGATTCATACAGTTAAAGTGTTAATCCTAAACTACTAATATAACATTATTTACAGTCTTTGAAATAATCATAAAACTCTTTCAGATTATAACAACTTTGTTCTATCAATAGGAACTTAGTCTTCTTCCTGAATCGAGCTGGCTGCATATCAATTATGCATTGTTATTCTTCATATTTTATATTTAATTGATGAAGATTCAAATCCTACTTTAACATTAAAAACACGGCAACAATAAAAGGTAATATGAAATGGAATGTAAAAAATTGGTTTAGGGTTGCATTATCTACTACAAAACCTCCTCAAACTCATTGAAGTAATTCAGTGTTTATTAAATTATAGATGAGTCGTATATATTACAGTTAAATTCCGATAAGTTCAATGTTTGTTTGAATTTTCTAATATTTATATATATAAATATTAAAAGCAGAAGCATTATTAACAGTGAAGTATTCTTCATATTTGAGTTTGATTTATGAGTCACTATGTTTACACTCAAACTTCACTTATTTGTTGTATAATTGAAACGTTTTCAAGATCATTCTATCTCATCCTCAGCTGTACAGAAGTACAGCATCCCGAAAAATCACATACTAGTTTCTTTTGACGTTAAAGCACTTTTTACAAGCATTCCAGTAGAAAAAATACACTCCTCAAAAAATGGCTAACCCAGACTACAATGGACCCCAGAGAAATAGATGACATTATCAATCTTACAGATTTATGCATAAGGAATAATTACTTCATGTATAACCAAAAATTCTACAGACAATCAAAAGGATTAGCTATGGGGAGCCCACTTTCGCCTATTTTAGCAGACCTATACATGAGCTATTTTGAAACACACATAGTAAAGGCCTTCCCACAGATTTATAAATTTTGGAGGAGATATGTTGATGATGTTTTTGCTATCATTCCGGAAAAACTTAGAGAAGATTCTCTAAAATTACTTAACCTGCAAGATAATCACATCCAGTTTACCCTACCCTTTTTGGACCTCAAGATAACTAGAAATCGTTATGGTGTAGATTTTGGAATATACAGGAAGCCCACACACATAGATAATTACATAAAGAAAAATGAATACAACCCAGTTTCACATCAACTAGCTGCCTTTAGAAGTCTAATTCACCGGCTATACAACATCCCACTGAGTAAGGAGGAATTTTTGAAAGAACAACAACACATAAAAGACATAGTGGTATTAAATGGATTCAACTCAGCCATCATAAGGAACATGATGAAGAGAAAGGAAAAACTGAAGATAATATCAAAAAATACCACTCTCACACCACTTAAAAACACAAATTGGCAATATAGAAAATTCACCTACCATCCATGGGCTTTTAGAAAATTTGAACAAATATTCAAAAGACTAAACTTAAAACTAGCACCCCAAAACAAATTCAGTCTGAGGAACCTGCTAAATAAACCACTAAAAAATTCAATCCCCAACAATTTGAAATCAGGAATTTATCAGATTAATTGTGAAACCTGTGAAAAAAGCTACATAGGAAAAACTAAGAGAAACTTGTTAACCGGGCAAAAAGAACACCAGAGGAACTTTAAGTTGAAACAAACAGAAAAATCTGCAGTTTCACACCATTTTTGGACAGAAAACCACAACATTGGCCACAACATTAAACTTTTAAAATCTTTAAGTACACCCATAGAATTGGATATTTGGGAAAAAATATTCATAAACAAAAACCGTGATAAAGTTATTAAATTTTAGATGAGTCGTATTTCTTACACATCTGCTTCACTTTTGTACCTATTTTGAGGACATGTTTCGCAAATCTTCGTTTGCATCTACGGCTCTTGTGCGACTTGGAGTCGCACAAGAGCCGTAGATGCAAACGAAGATTTGCGAAACATGTCCTCAAAATAGGTACAAAAGTGAAGCAGATGTGTAAGAAATACGACTCATCTAAAATTTAATAATTTTTCGCTTCACTGTGGTGTTCCAATACAGTTAAATCTCGTGATAAAGTTATAAATTTTGAAATCCCGGCATTAAATGAAGTATTAAAACTTAGTGCCCCAAACACCAGATGGCATAGTGATCGGAGCTCCATAGTAGTGGAAGAAGAGGAATGTTCATTTAGTCACCAAAACAGCTGAGGATGAGATCGAATGATCTTGAAAACGTTTCAATTATACAACAAGTAAGTGAAGTTTGAGTGTAAACATAGTGACTCATAAATCAAACTCAAATTTTTATATATATATATATATTTCTCAAATAGTAGCTCATTATTTTCTTCTTCTTTCTTTTTATCTCTTGGCCATGCAAAAAGAACCAAGCCTGCCTCGGTATCATAGATGGTAGTGTGTCTGCTTCACGTTCAAGAGGTCCCGAGTTCGAATCTTGGTTAGGGGGAGTTACCTGGACAAGGTTTCTCTGAGGTTTCCCTTATCCTGATAGACGAATGTTGGGTAACTTAAGCTCCATGGACCCCAGACTCATTTGAGCATCATTTCACCCATTTCATTCATCGTCTAATATGACAACTTTGGAGGACGTAAACTAACAAAAAAAAAAAAAAAAAATGCAATGGCATGGAATTATGGCAAGCACATAATTCTTAAAAGATTTGGTTATCGCATAAAACTTAAATGATGATCTTGCACCTATAAGAAAATATGTAATAAAGCTATTTCTACAAATATTGATCTCGACTAAGTGAAGTAGATTGAGGAACAAGCATTTTTAAGAACAACTTGTGTACAAGAATGCTATAAATCAGATATCTTTTCCCCTTCTCTTTTCCCCAGGTAATATTAGCAATTGGTGGAGAGTGGTCTGGAGTGCCATTGGGAAGTGTGGAATGCTTTACTTTGGGATATGATGGTTGGAAGTGCATGGTTCCCGTCTCAGTGAATGAAGGTGAACCTTTAGATGATGTAAGGGTTATTCCTACTATGCATCATCCACGTTACCGTGCAGCAGTTACTTCTAAGGATTATGAGTTATTTGTTGTAGGTAAGGCAAATATGTAAAAATGTATGTATATTAACCTAGTCACATCGTATTTACCCTAGTAGTTGCCAAGAAATCGGATTTAAATAACCTACCAGTGGCATTGTGAGCATGATAATTTTAAAATAACCTTATAAAATCAACTAGTAAAAACACATGTACACAATTTGGTATGCATATTGCTAAAAGCTTAAACTTCTCATTGGTTAAATGTGTTTTAGACCGACTGGCATGACTAATTTATAGAAAAATCTTTCATTCTGCCATCACTGCCTACTTGGAGTTCTTCGGAATCTAAAATCACTTAGTTCAATATCACTAGGGCCCGGAAGTTGTTGACCTAAAAATTCTCTAAAAGTGAGCTATAAAATGCCCTTAAAATATAGAAAAAATGCACATAAGATGTAAAAACAAAAAAGAATGACCTAACAAAAATTAACAATTTCTTTCATAATAATACATTAATAACTGTCACAGACAGTTATTCGAATAACCACATTTTAAAATTAACTTTCTTAGTAAATAATGCAATTATTGCTACTAAATAATAAATAAATTCAAAATTCATCAGGTCATTTTCAGTTTTATAAAATATGAAAAAATAAGTTACTGTACCCATTAGCCAAAACATACCTCACTTAGCATTGCAGTACACCACCATGGTCATTTTCAAGTTATCAAACATAAAGGAATGGCGGTTGTCAGCTAAAACTGTTTTATACTTTGAGAAACTTCTCTCCACTTCCACAGATGTTATAGATGCATATTTGAAAAACACTGTCACGGCCTTTTAAATCCTGTTCAAAAATATCAGTTCTGAAGTTTTCTCCTGACAAGATATTGGCAATCTGACAAACTGTTTGGTATCCTTTATTTTTGTCCAACACAAATTTTAGTTTCTGTCTAATTTTGTCCCAAATCTCACCTTTTACATTTTGTATCCTCTCTTCCGCAACTCATTAACCCAATCGACTTATCCAATGTCATGCCACTTTCTTCAAGGCAGCTTATGGTAGCCATAAAAAATGTAAAATTTGATTTAATGAAAGCTAATTTACCTTGGATTTGAGTATCAGAAAACAGATCCTGTGCACTCTCAATCCCCTTAGAATCTACCCTATCTAAGCTATTCACCACTTTTCTCACTATTTGAAAATTGTCAGAGTGCAGTTAACCATGTACCCCAGTGTGTTAAAGTTGGTGCTGGAGGCAAAGCTATATAAGGGGCTTTATCTTTGAAATACATACTTTGGGTTGGCGCTTTCGAAAATATTTCCTTTACTGTGGAAATTAGTGTATCTACTTCTGGAAATGTTAATGTGACCTGTTCCGCCTTGATGAATTCCATGAAAAGCATGGGCCAAACACGTAACATGCACCGTCTTACTGTAAAATAATTGGATCGATTTTGCTGCCTTTACCATGTAAGGCGCTGCATCTGTTAGGAACAGGAGGAAGTTGTCATGCTGTATTCCACTAGGCCACAATAAACACATAGATGTATCGAACAGTTTACATATTTGACAGTGGTTAATAGCTTCCATAACCTCTGAGGTCAGAAGAAACATTTGTCCGGCACTAGTTACTTCTATGCCCCTCTGAATCGGTTGTCTCATCAATTGATACATAAATTTTTTTTCCCATTCACACATTTACGTATTCGGTTTAATGTGTCTTCATAATATTTTTGTAGGTAACTTTTACGTAAAGTTGATTCATTTGGAATTATATGACCAGTGGACGTTAAAAAAAATCTCGTAATTTGGAATTAATTTTCCTAGCGGAATATTTGTACTAACGAACACTTCACATAATTCTTTATAAAAGGAAGGTCACTTGTTACTTGACATCGAAGTCGTTTCTTTTAACAGTAACTGAGACTCTTGTCCTTTTTTTTCACATTTTGAAGAGCTCGCAAATGTTTTTCTGTGGATGCAATCCACACGTATTGCATGAACTAATCAGTGATTCCTCAAATCGATGCATCCTAAATTCACCAGTACTGTTAGGACGCCGACCTGTGTCAATTACATGTTTACCACACTTACAAAGTTGCTGTTTCATATAAAATATATAAATGAATTTTTAATCACAGATTATTTTAAAATCCCCAAAAAGCTCATGGGTCAGGGTCAGGTCTGCCACGGGAATCGAACTCGGGCCTCCCGAATGCAGGCTACAGATGAAAATGTCCTATAAATTCGTGAAAAAGAAAGAAAATGACCTGAAAATGCATTTAAATGTTAAAAAATGACGTTATTATAAAAATATGTAAAAAATGTATCTTGATGACTTTTGAAAACCATGAAAACCATATATATCTAACATATTTGTTCCAGAATGCAACTAATTTCCAATAAGCATCGTCTATGACAACTCAGAAAAAAGATGACTTTTCATCAAAATCTGGGCCCTAATTATCACTATCAAAAAAGCTTTTGTAAACCTTCCTCATCATTAGCACACACTGCTCTCTATGTCATATTGCTTACTGAGATATGCAACACTGTCTGAAACAGAGAAACATTTTTAGTGGAAAAACACCACATGAATTGCACCGAAAAAATATATATCAAGCGTCTTGGTATTTAGATTGCCTTAGATTAAACTTTAGAGCCATCTATTGAACGCTGTGCATTTATGTGCAACAGTGCAGGGTGCAAGCTGAGCTCGTCATTGATTTAAATACCATAAATCATCATGCAAGTGCTCGTCATACAATGCAAATGGGTTAATAGCATGAAGAGAGATAATTTGTGTTTACATAGGTATATGTTTGCACGGTAATGTGAAAAACCATTCAACTATATCTTGCACTGCTGAAATGCCCAATTCATTCTGTTAGAGATCAAATTTGCTGATGATGTAAAAGTTTTTGTGAAACTAATCTCTTGATATTCCTTGAAGAACTTATAATTTCTTAAAAAGATAAGTGAAGTTCGTAACAAATTATTATATTTTATTGTAACTTTATGGGGCTTTGACTTTAATAAGTTTGTTGATATTCAAATAGAGTTATAGGAAATTCTATTTGCTGAGAAAGATGTCAAATTGATTTTCTAGAAGACCTTTCCAGGCTGGCCCCATAGTTCAGTTGGTAGAGCGCCTGCCTGCCGTGCGAGGGGTCCCAGGTTTGATTCCCGGCTGGGGTGGGAATTTTTCTCTGACCAAGATGATTCCCCATCTTCCCCATAGTCTGGAAGTATGAATGAGAGTGTGAACGTGTGCGTGATCTAATGATTAAAACCCAGTGAATACGAGTTAACATCTTCAATATGTTCCAAAGAGAACAGCCGCCAATATGACCATTGTATAACCAATGGAACAATAAAAGAAACAAAAAAAAATATCTTTCCACAGCATGTCCAATATCATCCAGAGTTTCTTCTGTGAGTACTGTGCATGGCTGTCTATGACTTGTGAAGAACACTTCCTGTTTCATGAAATTTATTTACTAATCAGTGAATTGAACTCCGATTCAGAAGGTGAACAGCAGGAAATTCCTGTTGAAATAACCTCCTTATACCACATGCTCTATCTACTTCAAGATAAACATTATCATATTGTAGTAATAAGTAAATACAGTAGACTTTAGGTCATAGTCAAATGTTTTGGTCGTTATGTGATGTGTACATGACTTTCTCTACTCTTGTACAAACACTTATTGCTCTATCTACTTCAAGATACTTGTTTGAAACTTTTTTTTTTTAATTTACATTCTCCAACGTTAAGTCATATCGGACGATGAATGAAATGGGTGAAATGTTGCTCAAATGAGTCCACAGTCCATGGAGCTTAGAGTTACCCGACATTCGTCTATCAGGATAAGGGAAACCCCCGGAAAACCCTTATCCAGATAACTCACCCTGACCGAGATTCAAACTCGGGACCTCTTGAACGTAAGGCAGACACGCTACTATCTATGCTACCGAGGTGGGCATAGAATACTTGTATTACCACATTTTACTTGATATACTTTCACTCAATACACTGTATTGCATTGCCTAACAAACATGTACTACTTATGCAAAATTTCAACCCAAACAGAAGTTTCACACAGCAAAGGAGAAATACACTCCCTGATTCTGCTGACATAGTGACTAGTCACATGGTTGCATCAAGGATTGCTCATCAATTATAAGTCAAAATCAAACTTGTAGCAGTAAAGTTTGGAGCCAAAAGTGCAGCTTATTTTTGGGTTTATACAGTAAATCCAACTATGAGCAGAACCTCAAATCTAAACTATTGCCATACATGTAATATCGGGAGTCTCAAATGATGCTGCACATGCAGGGGGATGCTCTAACACTTCGTTCACATCAGTTAGGTTGGCAGTGGGCAGTGGTCAACATACTAATTTCAATATATCGAGATTTAACTGTATTGGAACACCACAGTGAAGCGAAAAATTATTAATTTTTAGATGAGTCGTATTTATTACACATCTGCTTCACTTTCGTACCTATTTTGAGGACATGTTTCGCAAATCATCGTTTGCATCTACGTTGAAATTTTCAAATGTGAACGTTCTTACCTCCATGTTGTCCGGTTTTTAAAATTGGCTGGATCTAACTTTCGCGTGTTCCTCTTGACTAGACGTCACTTCAATATATTTAACTGTATTGGAACACCACAGTGAAGCGAAAAATTATTAATTTTCAGATGAGTCATATTTATTACACATCTGCTTCACTTTCGTACCTATTTTGAGGACATGTTTCACAAATCATTGTTTGCATCTACGTTGAAATTTTCAAATGTGAATGTTCTTACCTCCATGTTGTCCGGTTTTTAAAATTGGCTGGATCTAACTTTCGCGTGTTCCTCTTCACTAGACGTCACTTCAATATATCGAGATTTAACTGTATTGGAACACCACAGTGAAGCGAAAAATTATTAATTTTTAGATAAGTCGTATTTATTACACATCTTCACTTTCGTACCTATTTTGAGAACATGTTTCGCAAATCATCGTTTGCATCTACGTTGAAATTTTCAAATGTGAACGTTCTTACCTCCATGTTGTCCAGTTTTTAAAATTGGCTGGATCTAACTTTCGCGTGTTCCTCTTGACTAGACGTCACTTCAATATATCGAGATTTAACTGTATTGGAACACCACAGTGAAGCGAAAAATTATTAATTTTTAGATGAGTCATATTTATTACACATCTGCTTCACTTTCGTACCTATTTTGAGGACATGTTTCACAAATCATTGTTTGCATCTACGTTGAAATTTTCAAATGTGAATGTTCTTACCTCCATGTTGTCCGGTTTTTAAAATTGGCTGGATCTAACTTTCGCGTGTTCCTCTTCACTAGACGTCACTTCAATATATCGAGATTTAACTGTATTGGAACACCACAGTGAAGCGAAAAATTATTAATTTTTAGATAAGTCGTATTTATTACACATCTTCACTTTCGTACCTATTTTGAGAACATGTTTCGCAAATCATCGTTTGCATCTACGTTGAAATTTTCAAATGTGAACGTTCTTACCTCCATGTTGTCCAGTTTTTAAAATTGGCTGGATCTAACTTTCGCGTGTTCCTCTTGACTAGACGTCACTTCAATATATCGAGATTTAACTGTATTGGAACACCACAGTGAAGCGAAAAATTAATAATTAATACTAATTTCACTTCATAGGCACACGCAATGTTAAACAAACTTTACGAGAGCATCCATTTCCCTGTGGTATTCAAGGATAAGAGGGTGCCCTCCCGGCAGTGTAAATGGTAGTGGGTCTGCCTCACATTGAAAAGGTTGAGTTCGAATCTCGGTCAGGGTGAGTTTCCTGTTTTTTCTGGGGTTTTCCCTTATTCTGAAAGATGAATGTCAGGTAGCTCTAAGGTCTATGAACCCTGGGCTCATATGAGCATCATTTCACCCTTTCCACTTATCGTCCGATATGACTTAACATTGGAAGATGTAAATTACAAAAAAAGTGGGGAGGGGGATAAGAGGAAGGAAGGACAGTCTCTAAATGCTCAAAGGTCAGTGCTCCTCCGTATTTTCACTACCAACTTAACCACACCCATATCATCCAAGTACACTGCAGAAATTCATTTCAGATACCCATTACATGTTGTCAATAGAGAATGTTAGCATCAAGCACCTGTGTAATACAGGAAGAAAAAGAATGTTACAAACACAATATGTTCTTAATCCCAAAAACTATTTTTAGTTGGTTTATTGATACTCGTCACTTACTTGTTTATATTATTGAGAGACTAGTTTCAAAGGCAATCACCTCCATTTCCAATCTCTTTCCAACTGGCATCTGTTGTTGTCTACTCTCTCTCTGGTGGTGGAACTATGAACTTCTTTGTCAAATTATCTACTGGTGGGATTTCAAAGTTCATTACGTGATCCCACCAGTAGATAATTTGACAAAAAGGTTCATAGTTCCACCACCAGAGAGAGCAAACAACAACAGATGCAGTTGGAAAGAGATTGGAAATGGAGGTGATTGCCTTTGAAACTAGTCTCTCAATAATATAAAAAAGTAAGTGACGAGTATCAATAAACCAACTACAAATAGTTTTTGCGATTAATTTTGACGTCACTGTTACTAAATTTCTCAAAACACATATAACAGTATGTTCTTGTTTATTAGGTGGATACAATTGTTCAACAATCCTGAATACTGTCGAGTATTACAGTATCCAGTCCAATGAATGGAGTGATCTTGCACCTCTCCCTTTGGCAGTTGAAGGCACCACAGCAGTAATCTTGGAACAGCAACTCTACGTCTTGGGTGGTCAAGGGAATAATGGATTTGAGAAGAGAGTGTGGGTATGTTAGGGTGCTGTACTCTAAATTTTGTGCATTCTCATGTTCTTACAGAAGTATAGAATTAGAAAAATGCTGGTTACATTTTGCCTTTTTATAAATAGGGTGGAAACATATTGTGACTTTGTGGGTTCGTAGAATTAAAAGTTCAATTGCACAAACTCAAAATGTTCTTTATTCCCACCGAATTACAGTTGGAACACTTGCCGATTACATAGAATCACGTAGCACACTCAATTACAGTCCACCAGTTCGTCTGTCACAGGTCCACTCCACACTCACTATTACGTACAACTCTCTCTAGAGCTGACTAAAAACTCCTCTGATACATGTACGCAGTCTTCCAGTCCGTTCGCTAACACTGCACTCCTCACGGCTGCTTGCCAAGAACTACTCTCCTCCAGCCCGATGCATCGCTTATATAGGACCAACTGGCCAATCCAGAAGTTTCCAGGTTAGATGAAATATCCTTGTTGTTCCAGGAGTCAGGGGGAGGGGCAAGGGACGGTCCATTGACTTGTGGTAGTTTTCCCCCAACCCTCAGCGAGCGCCACACGGACATATGGGTAGGCATGGCCTGAATGCTTTCTGTCCCCCACCCAGCTGCCAGCTGGTTCTCTCGGGAATTCCGATTTTCGGGTGACAATATTGTGACTGCGCGGGTGACGTAGATTCGAAAATCTGGTTTGCAGAAATTAAGAACAACTTTTGCTGCAGCACAAAAGACGTGCAGCTGTCTTCAAGGCTGACTCAGTGTTTTGCTGCACGAAAACAAATGAAAGAAATCACTGCAGTACACTTCAGTCATCGACTGTCATAATAACCAACAAACAACTGCCGCTCTTACATCTTGCGTGGTATTTATACCTTCCCAGCCATTGTTTCTAGAAAGCCACAGAGCTTTCGAGAACTTTTGCAACCACATCAATGGGCGGAATGCTCTGGAGCCTCTCTCTGTCCTTTTCTCTCCTGCCCATATGCCCGGCTTCGGCCTGTGGCAGCAGTACAATACCACGCAGTGACAATATACCTAATCTCTGTTTCATATAACCTTGCGCCGCTCACATGTATCACTCCGCGTGCAACTACCTTCCCCCTCACCCAAATTGGCTAATGCTTTCACGCCATAGGCCATAGGCGGTGCCTTCCCATCACATTTAAACCTGCAGTAAACGTCATAATAATTTAAGTTTGAATTTATGAATCACTATGTTTACACTCAGTCTTCACTTACTTGTTGTTGTATAATTGAAACGTTTTCAAGATCATTCGATCTCATCATCAGCTGTTTGGTGACTAAATGAACCTCCCTCTTCTTCCACTGCTACGGAGCTCCGATCACTCTGCCATCTGGTGTTAGTGGCCACTAACACCAGATGGCAGATTGATCGGATCTCCGTAGCAGTGGAAGAAGAGGGAGGTTCATTTAGTCACCAAACAGCTGATGATGAGATCGAATGATCTTGAAAACGTTTCAATTATACAACAACAAGTAAGTGAAGACTGAGTGTAAACATAGTGACTCATAAATTCAAACTTAAATATGAAGAATACTTCACTGTTAATAATGCTTCTGCTTTTAATATTTATGTCATAATAATTGCTGGGAAGATGGATAAAATCATACAAATAAGAATATGAAGGCATGCAGAAATACAAGTTTATAATGAAACTGAGCAAGTTGAAACTGAATGAATGAGCAATGAAACTGAAACAAGTTTATAATGAAGGGCCTTGGGCCATTTCCACTGGGATTTTTTAAACCAACACACATACCTTGCAAATGTTTGTCTTTCAGTCTTAAAAGTCGTGTCATGTCATACTTTACTTTTTGTGTGTCCTTCATTCACCCAAGTCTTACCAAGGTAGTATATTTTGTGATTTGTATCCCGGTACAGTCTGATTGTCTTTAAAGAACGTCTTTGCCACACAGCAATATCGCCTCTGTCCTTAGCAAATTTATCTTGCCCCTTTTATCACTCACATATCCCAGCTGTATAAGCAATCTATACACACTAGATCTGCTGACATTTGGTAAATCTGCATCCTCATTTACAGCACACAAAATTTTATTTATGTTAGGGAGTTCGTTTCTAAAGAAAAAAACTATGCACATGACAACGCACAGCACTTTTCACGAACTCCTGGCATTCTCTGAGCACGCGCTTTTGTTTATTCCTGCTTTTGCCTGAAGTGATAAGTTTTCCTGTTGTCTCAATTTCATGTCGTGATGTTCCTACGGACCTAACACTCACACCTGTAAGTTCAGAGCACAGCTGTTTGACTTCTCTCACTTACAAAGATGGATTATTCTCTGTGAGTGCATTAAACACATGCACCACAATTCTTTTTTCGCCGGTTTGTAAAAGTTTTCCCTTGCGATGCTTCAGCAAAAAACTGGCGGTAGACTCTGCCATTATACATATAATAAGTACACGCACAATAAACGATCAGTAAAATACTTTAGCTCTCGTACTCGGCACAGCACACCTTCGAATGGTGATATATGACTAATCCAGTTCAAAACAAGGTCAGTGATAAATCATATAAACAAATATGTCACCACTACCACTAAAGCATGTGCTGTCATATCATATGAAAGGCGGGCTTGAAAGCAAAGGAACCTCCTCTTTACTTTGTTTAGGAATTAACATGCATTTCAGATAAATCAACTCTGTTGCATAATATATTTAATTCAAACAGTTACGAAAATATATATATTTGACAATTCTCTTCCAACATATAAAGATATATCACCATGTTAAATAAAGGACTAATTTTTACCGCACAACTGTCTGTACCACAATAGCAGCCAATGAGAGATGATTAAGTCACGTGATCGTTAAGAGATGCGGGGCAAGCTTATGTGAAACAAGGATTAAGATAATCCAAATCAGGCTTGATTTTTGCAGTCACATATATAGCTTTTGTTTGGAGCCATGGCTGACCTATTGAAAATTTTCTTGACATTAGAAAGCATACTATTTGTTAGAGGAGTTAGTTAGTTTGTTAGGAGTTAGTTAGCCTCCTTAATTCAAGCATATAGATTTCTCATACAAATTATAACTATAATAGCCAAATATCTTTGTCATAGAAAATGCAAGAAATGATACTGTGCTGCCACACATTTCTCACAACTTAAACAAAATTTAAATTATCAAAAAATTATTTGTATTGGTTACTAGGATAATCATTAGCATTATCCAACATCCGACTGTAGAAATTAATTCTATTTGCATTATTGCATAGTTGCATTTCTTGAACTACAGTTATAAGGTTTTAATTTAGTATTAACACAGTCTAACACTGAAACAGATGATCCCACAATGTATCAACTCTGCACAGTACAAAATTTGTGTCAAATGATAGCCAGCACACAGAGAGGAAAAGTGGAGGGATGACAGAACTAGTTAGAAACAGGATAGTGCAAGGCAAACATTTCCCATAATACAGCCATCTGCTGAACTGAAGACTATGCTTAACAAGTATAATGCTACATGTACTGTAGTGTTGCTCTGCTTTCACTAGCATGATGGTTGTCATAACATGAAACTACTGCATTTGTCGCAGAAAACTTTTAACTTTTTTATGTAAGAATACCTACTAATTTACGTTTATTGATGGAAATAAATCATTTCTTCACACTAGCTGTATATAGGCCAAGGTTTTGGATAGAGTCAACTTGAAAAATTCAATGCCACGGCCGGGACTGAACCATGGATCTCCCGGTTTCTGTCCACTCGCTCCTACCCATTGAGCTACCATGGCCAACTTGCGGTCATGACATTAAATTCTCCAATTGACTCATATTTTCCCGATAAACCACTAGGGCCTCTCTATTTATGCAAAACCTTAGCCTACATACGGCTAGTGTGTAGAAATGATTAATTTCCATCAATTAACTTAAATAATAAGAGTTAAATGATGAAGCCTGGGACTCAAGTACTTACAATAGTAAGTTGTCACAAACTGTGTATCTCGAATACGAGAGCCCCTAGTGGTTTATTGGGAAAATATATGATTCAATTGGAGAATTTAATGTCTTGACGGCAAGTTAGCCATGGTAGCTAAATGGGTAGAAGCGACTGGAGGAAACCAGGAAATCTGTGGTTCAGATCCCAACCTTGGCATTGAATTTTTCAAGTTGACTCTATCTATAACTACTCAGTAATTTTATTTGACTTATTAATAAGGTTTGTAACTTTACATTGCTTGAAAAACTGCATTTACAAATAATAATGGTTTGTGTACCTTAGAATAATTGATTATCATTGATTGATTTTATAAATACTAAATATTTGTATGCTTGCATACAATTATTTTGAGATATGGAAAATTTAATTTGAAAAGGCAAATTGGAATGAACACTGTGAAGTAACGTAATAATTAAAAATTGTACAGTGAGTCGACTGAAACACTGAGTGCTCCACATCCAACAAAATTTCTTTCAACGCTTTTTCGCTCCACTTGAAGGCATTATTATTGATAGTACTTAAGTCAAGTACTTACAATAGTAAGTCGCCACAAACGGTGTATCTCGAATGCGAGAGCCCCTAGTGGTCTACTTATGATAGTAAGTCGCCACAAACAGTGTATCTCGAATGCGAGAGCCCCTTACGAGTCAAATGGAGAATTTAATGTCAGGACGGCACATTGGCCATGGTAGCTCAATGGGTTAGAGCGACTGTACGGAAACAAGGAGATCCATAGTTCAAATCCCTGCCATGGCATTGAATTTTTCATGTTGACTATCAAAGACCTTAGTCTATATATGGCTAGTGTGAAGAAATTAACAATTTCCATCAATTAACTAAAATTCTCTAAATGTAATATAAAAATTATTTGTGGTTGGTTTATTGACACTCGTCACTTACTTTTTCATATATTTATGAGAGACTAGTTTCAAAGGCCCTGGCCTCCATTTTCAATCTCTTCCCAACTGGCATCTGTTGTTGTCTGCTCTCTCTGGTGGTGGAACTATGAACTTTTTTGTCAAATTATCTACTGGTGGGATTTCAAAGTTCATTACGTGATCCTTATTTTTCCAGATGAATATGTTCTCCCATGTTGTCAATCTATTTTGGTTTATCACTCCTTTTAATAATTTTGGATTTGGATCAATGTCATGGTTTTCATTCCAAAAATGAAATGCTACTGCTGACTTGTCTTCTTGTTTCAATCTGATGTTTCTAAAGTGTTCTTTGACTCTGGTTTTTAAATTTCTTTTTGTTTGACCTATGTAGCATTTTTCACAATTCTTACAATTTATTTGGTATATTCCAGATTTGTTACCTGAAGGAATTTCATCTTTTGTTTTTGAATTTAGTAATTTTAAAATTGAGTATCTATTAGTAGGTGTCAAGATGATATTTTGTTCCTTGAATATCTTTTTAAATTTATTAAATGTTTTTGGATGATATGTGAATGAACTGAATATGCTGTTGCTTTCTTTTTCTTTAATAAATGTGGTTGCTTCCTTAATGGTTTTCTTTAGTTTAGATTTTCTAATTTTCTTCAACACCAAACTTTTGTTGTATCCGTTTTCTTCTGCTATGTGTATTATTGCTTTTTGTTCCTTGAAATATTCTTCTTTTTCCATGGGTATGTTGACTAGTCTGTGTGTAAGGCTGTTTATTATTGCATGTTTATGTGTAATTGGGTTGTGGCTATTATTTTTTATATAATTTTCTGAATGTGTTGGCTTCCTGTAAATTCCAAATTTTATTTTTGTATCATTCCTGATGATATTTAGATCCAAGAAAGGTAGTTGTCCATTGATTTCCTTTTCTATTGTGAATTTGATATCAATGGACAACTACCTTTCTTGGATCTAAATATCATCAGGAATGATACAAAAATAAAATTTGGAATTTACAGGAAGCCAACACATTCAGAAAATTATATAAAAAATAATAGCCACAACCCAATTACACATAAACATGCAATAATAAACAGCCTTACACACAGACTAGTCAACATACCCATAGAAAAAGAAGAATATTTCAAGGAACAAAAAGCAATAATACACATAGCAGAAGAAAACGGATACAACAAAAGTTTGGTGTTGAAGAAAATTAGAAAATCTAAACTAAAGAAAACCATTAAGGAAGCAACCACATTTATTAAAGAAAAAGAAAGCAACAGCATATTCAGTTCATTCACATATCATCCAAAAACATTTAATAAATTTAAAAAGATATTCAAGGAACAAAATATCATCTTGGCACCTACTAATAGATACTCAATTTTAAAATTACTAAATTCAAAAACAAAAGATGAAATTCCTTCAGGTAACAAATCTGGAATATACCAAATAAATTGTAAGAATTGTGAAAAATGCTACATAGGTCAAACAAAAAGAAATTTAAAAACCAGAGTCAAAGAACACTTTAGAAACATCAGATTGAAACAAGAAGACAAGTCAGCAGTAGCATTTCATTTTTGGAATGAAAACCATGACATTGATCCAAATCCAAAATAATTAAAAGGAGTGATAAACCAAAATAGATTGACAACATGGGAGAACATATTCATCTGGAAAAATAAGGATCACGTAATGAACTTTGAAATCCCGCCAGTAGATAATTTGACAAAAAAGTTCATAGTTCCACCACCAGAGAGAGCAGACAACAACAGATGCCAGTTGGGAAGAGATTGAAAATGGAGGCCAGGGCCTTTGAAACTAGTCTCTCATAAATATATGAAAAAGTAAGTGACGAGTGTCAATAAACCAACCACAAATAATTTTTATATTAATTTTTACGTCACTGTTACTAAATTCCTCCAAACACACATTCTCTAAATGTGTTTCAAATTTCTTTGTATAAATATTTTAATAAATTTTGACATTCCGTTGGAAGAAAATATTTCACTCAACCTCATCAAATTGTAACCAGATGTCTCATTTCTGGAGAACCATCAGCTGGAGCCCCAAAGTTCTAGCCAGTCGACAACTTCTTCAAATGGAGGAGAAACATGTTGAAAAAAATTTGTGGTGTGTGAAGTATGAAGTGTCTCAGTCAACTCATTTTATAATTTTTAACTATGGAAAACATATGGAGCTTTTAAATGAATCTTTATAAGTCCAAATAGTGACTTTTATTAGTGCATTCAAACTGTTGTAAGGCATTTATCAATAATATTGAATATTATGAATTTATTTGCAGGTCTATGAAGAGAACTTAAATACGTGGCATGAAGGATGTGCATTGCTAACAAGTAGAGGACATCACTGTGCAGTTACTGCTGGAGGATCAATTTATGTGTTAGGTGGAATAGGTGGGTGAAAACTTGGAAATGAGTCCTAGGATCTCTTTCAGATTTGTTAAAAAGGCATCCATTAAAGTGTCACAAAAAGCAAATAGTACTAAATGCTGAATAAAAGTAAAATATTGAAGGTGTTGACAGTGAAGCAATTATAATTCAATAAACTATAATAATAGTGACTAAACTGTACTTATCTTTGATATAATGTATTATAATAGGAATAGTTTCAAAAATACAGTATTTGATCTTTAGCTGAGTTATTTATTACTGTTGTTATAAATAACACAAGCACATAAGCACACAAGCCATTTAGATGACCTCCTCAGTTATAATTGATGAATTGTTATGCATTGTTGTTTGCTAATTCTTTGGATCTTGGACTTCATCCATTCTCTGTCTGGTATCCCAATAATAAGGCATTAGTTGTGTGTAAAGATCTCCTTCTATTTTTAGAATTGCTCAGCACAGTAGTAAATTTTCTTTGTCCATTTTGAAAGTTTACAGAAGGTGCACTGTGGGGTATTATATTTATCTTGCGAAGGTGTACGGCCAAGCAGTCATGACCAGTAGTTAGTCAAAATACGAGGTGTGGCAATTAAATAACGAGACTGGCGTCAGAAATATGATTTATTGCAAACAAAGTAACAACTAACTTTTATCCCCTTCAACATACTCCCCTCCTCTATCTATACACTGCTGCAAACGTGTCTTCCATTGTTCATTGCAATACTGTAGGTCATCAGTTGTTACCCTCTTCAAGAACTCTGCCGTTTTTGCTTCTACCTCTTCAACACTCAAAAAATGTTTTCGCTTCAATGCACTTTTAACTTTTGTAAACAGAAATTCAGAGGGCAGTTGTTGGTCTGAAAGGTTCAAGGTCAACTGCATTCCACTACCAGTCTCCCATCATGCGGCTGCACAATAGGAGATGCGCAGTCTCGTTGCTTAATTGCCACACCTCATATGGCCACTGATTTTCTTCGTGGGTAATCAGGAAATATTTCTTGTCTTACAGAATGATACTCCATTTTTTATTTATACTTGCAGTTTTAAACTCTTGTTGTTGAAATGCTTTTATTATATTTCTAATTTGTAATTTGGCAGAATGGAAAAATAAATTCTTGTTTTTTGCCTGTTTGACGTGTGTGACCTTTTTTGCTAGTATATCAGCTTGTTCATTTCCAGCCAATCCAAGATGTTATGGAATCCATTGTAGTATTGTTTTTTTTACTAAAGTTTTGTAGCATCTTAATTAAATGGATTATTTCATTTTTGTGCTATCATATAATGTAATTCATTTTCAGTTTTCTCAGAATAAGTCTTCCATACAATCACAATTAATATGTAATAATAAAGTAATTAAATATGTAAATACTACTAAATTTAATGGTCTTTGGATACAGAGTAACCTAAAATGGGAGACACATGTTGATCATCTATTAAAAAACTGAGTACAATTTGTTATAATTTCAGACAACTAGTACACATAGTTAACACAAAAACTCTCAGAAGCGTGTATTTTGCGTGTGCTCACTCCATTTTAAAATATGGCATAACATTATGGGGTAACTCACCACATTGTAAATCATTATTCATAATGCAAAAACGGATTCCAGAAATACTTGAAGAAGTTAAACCAACATCTTCGTGCAGACCATTATTTAAAAAATTTAAAATCTTATCTCTCCCATGTATTTTCATTTTTGAAATTTTAAAATATACAAAGACAAAGTTAATGAAAGGAAACAGCCACTGTACCTTTAATGACACAGTTCATAACCATAATAGTAAACAGATAATGGATATTCATGTGAATAGAAGTAACACAAGAGCTCTTCAAAACAGTGTAATAAACCTAGGAATCACTTTTTTTAATGAACTGCCCATAGCCAATAAAATCACTTGCAATTCTTCAGCATTTAAAAAGTCAGTTTTGGCATTATTGCTAGACCACTGTTTTTATTCTGTTAGTGAATTTATGGAAAGTTTATAATATTGTTACATTTCTGAATTAATTGTGTATATTATAAAATTTCTTGAGATATCTGTATAAAACATTATTTTGTACAAACATTGACTTGTCCTTATTGCATGTGACCAGTTAATTTACAAGTGTAGTTAATTGCACTGTATATTTACAATTTGACGTGTCTTACATCATAGTACTCATGTACAATGTATGATTTACAAGATGAATAAATTATCTATCTATTAGTATTGATTTAATATTGCTTGTAAGGCAGATTTTCAATCACAGAATATGGTTGCTTTACAATTACTTTCTTGGAAGTGTTGAAAACAGTGTTGTTATGATAAATTAACTTTAAAGAGAGTCGATTAAAGACACTAGACAACACTTACTTTTAAATTTTTCCGGAACTAGTTTCAGAGGCTTTGCCTCTATCATCGGCCGGCTCTCGACTCGAGAGCCGGCCGATGATAGAGGCAAAGCCTCTGAAACTAGTTCCGGAAAAATTTAAAAGTAAGTGTTGTCTAGTGTCTTTAATCGACTCTCTTTAAAGTTAATATGGTTGCTTTGTTGAATTTATTAATATAATTAAATTTTTTAAGCTCGTAACTGCTGATATGTAAAATACGGTGTCTATTTAAGAAACCATTGTCATGAAAATGCATCTCAATGTTAAACGTTCCGGAGTAAAAGTCCCCCATTAGGATATCCGGGCGGGGACAACCTTGGAAAAAGAATGAAATGTTATGTAGCTCATAGTATATTTTTGCATGTTTCAGGTGGTGAAGATAATACAGCACCTGGAGTTCTGAAGAGTGTGGAAAAATATGACGCAGAAAGGAATCAATGGTACTTTGTAGCTCCAATGCACGATGAACGATCTCATTTTGGATGTGCTGTAATGGATGAATTTATCTATGTAATGGGTGGACATGATGGAAAAAACTGTATAAAGTCTGTTGAAAGGTAAATTATTTAAGCATATACAGGGATTGAAATAAAAAAATTATTTTTCCACAACTGTAATCTCACCACCCTTAGAAGGAGACCTGATGTACAGAAAAAGAGCATGCGAAATACTGGTCTGCAAATTAAATTACTATGCCCTAGATGCAGCATACTTCCGAAGATATGTGTTTCGAACCTCAAATGTTTAATAAAGGCACATTAGCTGTGTTTATTTCGAACAATTATCCAGGCTGTCAGACCCAATTTTCTTCAGCAGGAAATTACAACTTGTTCTTTCGAAATCAGATAAGGTATATCGTTAACAGGCATCAGTGCTTTCCAAATAGTTCACAGTTTACTGTCTAAGTCAAACATCACTTGTACTTTATGACACACACTGTGTTTTACAAAGTGATCTAAATGAAGAGGTAAAGTAAAGAAAATGAAAATTAAATAGAAATTAGTAAAATATGTAGGTATAATATGTAATTGTAACCAAATGTAATTAATAAATTTATTTGTGAAATATGATTAAGTGAGGCAAGAAGATGCACTGAAAGTGGAAAGGGATAATGAGTGTACTAAATAATGGTAAATTGTGAGAAGGAAAGAAAGGCAATAAGAAAACAGATAAGGGTTAGTATTTTTTTTGTAACTTACATCCTCCAACGTTAAGTCATATCAGACGATGAATGGAATGGGTGAAGTGATGCTCAAATGAGCCCGGGGTCCATAGAGCTTAGAGTTACCCAACATTCATCTTTCAGGATAAGGGAAAGCCCTGGAAAAACCTTATCCAGGTAACTCATCCTGATCAAGATTCGAACTCGGGACTTCTTGAACGTAAGGTAGTATGTCTGCTTCATTCTCAAGATTCCAACTCGGGACCTCTTGAGAATGAGGCAGACATACTACCTTACGCTCAAGAAGTCCCGAGTTCGAATCTTGATCAGGGTGAGTTACCTGGATGGTTAGTATGTATTATTATTAGTATTATGTAATAAATTATAGTTAGATAAGATAGATTTGGTAATTATGGAAAAATATTAATGTAAGATAGGTAAAGAAAGATGTGGATACTTACGATAGTAAGTCGTCACAAACAGCGTATCTCGAATGCGAGATCCCCTACTGGTCTACCGGGGAAATATATGAGTCAAATGGAGAATTTAATGTCATGACGACAAGTTGGCCATGGTAGCTCAATGGGTTAGAGCGACTGGACGGAAACCAGGAGATCTGTGGTTCAAATCCTGGCCGTGACATTGAATTTTTCTTGTTGACTCTATCTATCGGGTACGTCTTCGGACGGGGTTGAGGGTAGCCATTAAGTTTCCGGGTACTAGCCTGCTAAGCTAGTAGAAGGTGTGCTAGATCACCAGGCGGCCCCACCGAGGTCATATCAGTAGTCTTCACCTTGAGTGTTGACGCGCATAAGTGACGTATCCACTTCCATCCCGTCTTGTGTCCCTAGGACCAGATGGGGGGGCTTGTTAGGTAACTAGGTCTTGCCCTACGGAAAGCCCCATGGAGGATGCCAAGCACCCTTTGGGACAGCTCGGATACTCCCTGGCTGAAAGAGGCCCGGGTCTTGCTCCTACGGGTCCAGGACTGATGGGAGTAGACCCTCTGGACTCAACTGTTGACTCTATCTATGTAGATACAAGTTCATGGCTGGCCAAAACATAAAATGTATACTTGGTACTCAAAAAACCAATTTCAGTTTCAATTTCAATTACAGATTTATCACATTTTGTACCAAGCACTTTTTTTTTTTTTCATTTCCTTTTCTTTGAAGATGACAGTTTTCAAGTTTTATGCTTTTTCCATGCAAATGGAGTTGACACATGTTATGGAAACATTGGTAGACTCTGACGTTGTGACGTTTTTTTCCAGCTTAATCTCACTCCATTTAATCGAGCCACACGTTCAGGAACCAAATTTGTGGCGTTATTCCTCCACTCGCAGCAGTTAGGAAGCATGCCGACTTTTTGGAATATCCAGATCGAGATTTGATTAAATAAGAGTCTTGAGATCTTTTCTCAGGTGTGGATTTTTGGTGACAGAAATAAAATTTTATATGAATCCGATTTCTTAATATATTATTTAATTGTATAATCTGAATTACAATTCACTCATTACTATTACTTATACCAAATAACTCTTTTTGAAGGTTATTAACTTTCCGTTACAAAACTTTTATATTCACCGCGACATTTTCCCCTCGTCATGAAACAAGACTGAAGAACATATCTATCCCAATATTATTGATTTTCCGTAACTATCGTTACTCATCTATTAATTTTGTTTTTAATATTGTCATTACATGGCCTACTAAGTCATATCAGAAAACAATATTCATATAAAAAGTTCTAACTAAGACATATCGTTACAACGTTAAATTAATGTCTTTAATGTCTAAGTTCAGATACTTCTTACAAAGGTTTATGAATACATTCAATATAATAGATTTTTTACCACTTCCTGAAGTTTTCACTTTGGGATATTTCGGATATACATTTTTTAAACCTAAAGCATTGTTAACCATACTGTAATAAATACTTTGAAAATAAGCAAATATGGCTAAACGTAAAAAGACTGACCAGCTATACTTTAGTAATAGAAAATGGTACATAGTCATAACTCCAGTTATTAAGTATTTATTAATTAATATTACAGTGTTCATTTTTATTCTTTATTTCTTGCCCTCCAATTGAGCAAGAATGATATCATAGTTAACTAGTAAGTCTATCTTGAAATCATAGTGCCCTCTGTGGAGAAGCGGTACTTTTTGTGGAACAGTAAGCAAATGACAGTGCTCTGAGTGTGTTGCCCTGGTAACTAATACAACCAATTATTAAATTTTAGATGAGTCGTATTACTTACACATCTGCTTCACTTTCGTACCTATTTTGAGGACATGTTTCGCAAATCTTCGTTTGCATCTACGGCTCTTGTGCGACTAATATATATATCTCGATATAATACAACCAACTTCCCCTGGATATGAACACACAGCACTGTGTCTTCATGGTTGAATGCTACTTTCGTACCTGCATTAAAATTGGTGCAACATATAAATATAATTTAAACCGCTGCATAGAGGAGTTTTTGCAATGCTATCCAGCATTCAGACAAGTCCCTCAGAAGGTAATATTGTCAAAAGTGTCCAGGTACCATCAAATTTACATACTTTTGTTTGCAACATAAACGTCTTACATTTTATCATCATATGATATAAATTTTTTGTCATTCTGATGCTTAATTAAAATGTCTATTAATGTTGGTATCCTTATGTCTTTTAAAACCAATAAGTGCATCAAACATTTCCAAGATACAGGATCAGTTACTCGCAAAAAGAGAGACACTGGATGCTATAAAGCGACTGGACCCAATCTAAAAGCAATAAATAATATTATGACAGAAAGGCCTTAGGCATACCTTCTCGCAATACAGACAGTGTTTAAGGGGAAGGGAGAAAGGAAATATTAGAAAATGGACACATAAGACTATGTACTAGAGATATTTTCTTGTATAAAAGCTTTGTATATATTGTAGAACAATTTATTTTTTATTCCTAGAACATGTTCTGCTAATTTTCTGGTTTGTAATGAAGTTACATTGTGAGGAAACTGTGGGTGATAGAAAAGAATTGAGATGAAATTGAAATATTTCTATTTTATGTGACAGGTTTACAATAATAATATATGTCTTCCATAACAGAAAAGCAGACGTTCATTGTGAAATAAGTGTTCATTGACTTATCATTTTGTATATTCTTCATGGTATACTTTTATGGTTGCATAATTAGCTTTGCAGTATATAGTTTTTTAAAAACCGTTATTGTATCTATGCAGCAGGCAAAATTACGCACCTTTATATTACGCGGGTAGATGCACTATCTAATCTCTGTTTCATATAACCTTGCCCCGCTGACATGTATCACTCCACGTGCAACAACCTTCCCCCTCATTCTAATTGGCTAATGCTTCCGCGCCATAGGCCATAGGCGGTGCCATCCCGTCACATTTATAACCTGCAGTAAACGTCATAATAATTGTCAGGAAGATAGATAAAATCATGCAAATAAGAATATGAAGGCATGGAAAATTACAAGTTTATAATGAAACTGAGCAAGTTGGAACTGAATGAATGAGCAATGAAACAAACAAGTTTATAATGAAAGGCCTTTGGCCTTTTCAACTGGGATTTTTTTTAAACCAGCACACATACCTTGGAAAAATGCTTGTCTTTCAGTCTTAAAAGTTGTGTCACGCCATACTTTACTATTCGTGTGTCCTTCTTTCACCCAAGTCTCGTCTAGGTAGTATATTTTGCGACTTGTTTCTCGGTACAGTTTGATTGTCCTTAAATAACGTGTTCGCCACACAGCAATATCGCACCTGGAGTGGTGAGTTTTCCTGTTGTCTCAGTTTCATGTCACGATGTCCCTACGGATCTAATACTCACACCTGTAACTTCAGAGCACAGCTGTTCGACTTCTCTCACTGACAAAGACGGATTCTTCTCTGTGAGTGCATTAAACACATGCATCACAATTCTTTTCTCGCCGCTTTGTTTTCCCTTGTGATACTTCAGCGAAAACCTGGCGGTAGACATTGCCATTATACATATAATAAGTACACACACAATAAACGATCAATAAAATAATTTAGCTCTCACATTCGGCACAGCACAGCTTCGAATGGCAATATATGACTAAGCCAGTTCAAAACAAGGTCGTGATAAGTCATATAAACAAATATGTCATCACTACCGCTGAAGCACGTGCAATTGTGTCATATGAAAGGCGGGCTTAGAGCAAAGGAACCTCCTCTTTACTTCGTTTAAGAATTAACATGCATTTCAGATAAGTCAGCTCTGTTGCGTAATATATTTAATTCAAACAGTCACGAAAATATAAATTTGACAATTCTCTTCTAACATATAAAGATATATCACCATGTTAAATAACGAACTAATTTTTACTGCACAACAGTCTATACACAACAGCAGCCAATGAGAGGTGATAAGGTCACGTGACCGTTAAGAGATTAATAGTATATAGTATATTTACCTGCTGCTAGAGGGAGACCTCAAAGCTGCTGTCAGCACATCAAATATGATCGCAAGCCGCTAGGGGGATCATATATAAACTCGCTCCATCAGCGATGCTATTGATGACGTGAAATTTTGCGCGGTAAAATTACAGATAAAAATGAACACCAAGTATATGTTTTTATATGCAGTATGAACTAAAAATTGAATTTTCTAATGATGCATTTTAACAAAATAAAATCTCAAATAACTTAAAACAAAATTAATTGTTGTATTTTCACATGGAAGTATGTTATAATCTGTGGCTAATGCATACAGCTTGCCATGTACTTTTGTATACATCAGGTTTCCTTCTAAGGTCTGAGGGAGTATAATTAAATATGAAAGGGAACCATTGGATAACTCAAGCTCAGTTAACAAACATTGCAATAAACATAGAATAGAATAGAATTTATTTATACAAGTTGCTGTTTAAAATATTTTATACACATTACATACATATTTTTCTTAAACTAGTTGTATAAATTGCCTGGTGCAATCTTTTACACCAGCAAACCAGCTTGCTTGGCACCCAGGCTTTCTAGCATTGCTGAGTAGCATAGTCACCATTCTGTCATCTACTCTAGTTTGTTACGTTTCCCCTTGTCACAGCAATTTTTCTTTTCCAATCTTTAATTTTCTCATCCATTTTTCTTTAGCTTTCCATAACGGCTTCATTTTTCCATGTAACCATTTTTATAGCTATCAACATGCCCACCTCGGTAGCGTAGATGGTAGCATGTCTGCCTCACATTTAAGAGATCCCAAGTTCGAATTTCAGTTAGTGTGAGAACGTTTTTCTGTGGTTTTCCCTTATCCTGAAAGATGAATGTCAGGTAACTCTAAGCTCTATGGACCCTGGTCTCATTTGAGCATCATTTCATCCATTTCATTCATCATCCAATATAACTTAACATTGGAGGATGTAAATTGAAAAAAAAAAAAAAAAAAAAACCTTGCTTCGCATCTTTTCCCATTTCTTCTCCCACACTTTCTGTCTCCATACTGCTAGCTCTTTGCATTGTACTTTCTGTTTCTCCACATAATTCTCATATTTGTATCCTGCTATCTCTTAGTCCCCTTAAGTACATTAACCCTGTTCTTTTTTTTTTTTTTTTTTTTTGCTTGTTCCATTTATACCCCGCCTTTAACTACTATGGTCATATCGGCGGCCATTCTCCTTTGGAACATACTGAAGGTGTTAACTCGTTATCTTTGGGTTTATTTATCATTACATCACGCACACATTCACACTCTCATTCATGCTTCCAGACTCTGGGGAAGATGGGGAATTATCTTGGTCGGAGAAAAATCCCCACCCCCACCACCGGGAATCGAACCCGGGACCCCTAGCACGGTAGGCAGGTGCCCTACCGACTGAGCTACGGGGCCAGCCTAATCCTGTTCTTATCCAAGCCATTCTTTACCTCTCCTGTCTGTTACATTGGTCTACATAGCTTTCTCTTCCCCATTCTCTCTTTATTATCCTATCAAAATTCAATATTTTTCTATTTTCTAGCCCTCCCCATATTTCTTGTCTTTCTATATTCTCCATTCTAGTTCTATTTTCCAAAAACCGTCTATATTACTATTTTCTAGCCTCCATATGCCCCTATTCCTATTTCTTCCATGGTTTTTAACACCAACTCTGTTTCCCATTTTCTTTAGTTGATTTGTACGTACCTTTAGGATTTCATCATCATCATCTTTTGTCAAGCATTTATACCAAAATTTCAAGTGCAGTGAACATGATGTATAGATTATGCGTGTTTGGAGGAATTTACTAACAGTGACGTCAAAATTAATTGAAAAAATTATTTGTAGTCGATTTTTTTTACACTTTTTCACTTACATTTTTATATTATTGAGGGACTAGTTTTGGAAGCCGTCGCGTCCATTTTCAAACTCTATCTGTCTGTTATTGTGTGCTCTGTTCCCTCTGGCAGTGGAACTTTTTGTAGTCGGTTTTTTGACACTTCGTCACTTACTTTTTTCAATGATGTATACATAATTATACAAATTTTTTTATATATAATTAAGGAAATAAAATTGGTAATATAGCATTGATGAGTGATTACAGTTTAGTTTTTCTTTTCCACAGATACAACATACTAACAAATGAATGGTGCTTCCTGACTTCTATGAGTGTTCCTAGGAGTCACTTTGGTACAACGGTGGCTAGCAGTCGGATATACTGCATGGGGGGCTATGACAGCATACACTTTCTGAGCACAGTAGAAAAATTTAATGCAGGAACTAATAAATGGCATTGTGTGCATGCAATGCAAGTGAAGAGATATGCAATGGGTGCTGCTACTCTACGTGTGCCGCTGTATGCTGGTCGCTCTTGTTACTGTTGATGTTTGCAACAAAAAATAGTTGATAACTTGGTGAAAGTATCAGTAATGTAATGCAGATACACAGTGGATGCTGCCATGCTGCATGTATGGTTTACTCTCTGTATAAATACATACTGTTCTTGATAATATTTTCAAACGTGTTTAATTTATGCAGAAATTATTCTTTTGATTGTAGTTGTACAGGTTAACACATAGGAACCAGGAGTTTTTTGGACTGTCCCTTAGAGGGTAGGGAGAGTAGTCATTCTCCTTGGTATAACATACCATTTCAGTAGTTACGGAGCAATGGATGTGCAAAACTGTGTGTTCGCACAAGAAATCTATGTGCTAAATGGTGAGTCTGTTAGCACAACACACTGGATCTTTTGTCACCATTTCTATATCAGTTGGAATGGCGCAGTTCCAAGCCAGAATATGATTCTGAGATGAGTTAAGACCTACAAAGCGACAGGAAACATCATGAGGAAGAAGCCCCCAGGCCATGTACGAACTGTGAGCACACCTGAAAACATAGGCAGGATTAGAGAGGCACTCATTTGGAGCACCATTCAATCCACACATCAACGTGCGCATGAATTACAGCTGAACTGTGAAAGAGTTGGAAGAATTTTACAGTTAGATTTACCCTTCTATCCATACAAGATGTTGGTTGCTCAGCAGCTCAAACCTGGGAGTTATGCAGCTCGAGAAGATTTCATTGTGCATATGCAAGTGATTATGGAAGAGTACCCAAATGCATCAGTGATGATGAGTGATGAAGCTCATTTTCACTTGAATTGGGCCATATTTTTTTAAGAAAACTGCAAAACAGTCACAGTGAACTCAGGATAATACAAGGGTGAGTCAAATTAAAACCTTAAATTTGTAATAACAAATTGAAATTTTGCGCCGTTATCCTGTAAGTTGTTAAGTGTGCTACAAACAGCGTGTAAAATGGCCTGTAGATGGCAGCATAGTGAAAGTGCACACATACCGTTGTAGTATCAGAATAAAAATGGCCGCCACACTTGCGACTTGCACCAGGGAAAAACAGCGTTCTGTTAAATTAACTTTAAAGAGAGTCGATTAAAGACACTAGACAACACTTACTGTTCTGTTATTCGGTTTTTGCATAGTGAAGGTGTGAAACGTATTGAAATTCATTGACAAATAAAGGTTCAGTATGATGATGCATGTTTGTCGCAGCAGCAAGTCTACAAATGGAGTAGGAAGTTCGCAAATGGTGTGACTTCAGTGGAAGATGCTCCACGTCCAGGTCAGGCACAACAAGTTGTGACTCCACAGAACATTGCAGCAGTTGAAGCCATAGTGAAGGAAAACCGCCGAGTGACACTGAATGACATTGCAGCATGTTTACAGATTAGTCATGGGTCAGAGGTATGCCACGCGGTGCATGAGTGATTGTGTGGACTATCAAAATAATTTTTTTCTAAAGGCATTTATGCATTTGTAAGTGCTGGAGGACTTGCATTGAGCATGAGGGAGGTTATGTTGAAAATTGATACCACTTCTGCACAATAAATAATATTTAAGGTTTTCATTTGACTCACCCTTGTATGTCTAAATGCTGGTAACATTTTTGAAATCGGAACTGTGGAGACAACAAATAGACATTAGCAATGTTTGCCAAGAGTCCTCTGAGGATGCCTGACAAACAGACGGGCAAAATGTTAGGAACTTCAGTTTTTCCTACTAGACCATGGCCAGTAAGCACGGAAACCTCTACATCTTCTTGGATTACCGATGTTTATTTCTAACAGAGTAGTGCCACAGCACATATCGCCAAAACATTGATAGAAGTTGTGAGGAACATGTTCCCAGGTCACCTCATTTCAATTTTCTGTGATGTTCCATGGCCACCAAGATCCTCAGACTTATGCCATTGTGATTTTTTTCCTCTGGGCCTATACTTAAAGGAAAGTCTATGACCGCAAACACTGTCATTACAAATCCTTTCATGGAAGTGTTGAAAACAGTGTTGTTGTATAAATTAAATTAATTGGGAGTCGATTAATGACACTAAACAACACTTACTTTTAAATTTTCCCGGAACTAGTTTCAGAGGCCTTCCCTCTATCTTCAGCCGGACATCGACTGTTTCTTATTGGTGTAGCTGGCAATATTTTGTCATCGGTCTCATCTGTCTTTACAGATGAGGTGTGTGCAACTGAGCAAGAGGTGTCAAGCACAGTTATGAATGCTTTCTGGTGACGCCTTGAAACCTGTATTCAGAAGGTTGGCCACCACCCGAGTGACAATTTTTCACACTTAACTATGGCAAATGAAATGGTAGAAGTTGTTGTTTAACTTGATAAAAATAAGATGAGGTTTCCTTGGAATTCTGCTGAGTACTGTTTCATTTCAAAAACGTCCAATTCCTATGTGTCACTTGTATTATAGTGCTTCTCAATAATTATCTGTTCGGAGAGGTAGTCATTTGTAGGATGTATACCTCATGAATTATTTAATCTAGTTTTCTTCATAAATGTGAGCTTCTTAAATTGTTATAGCTTTGCAGACATTACTTCTTCTATTCTCTTTCTAATATTCTAAAGCTTTTGGAGTTGTGTATGAGGTCAGTACAATAAGTACCCATATTTAAAAATAGATGGTATTACTGTTGTTTACTGTTATTTAATATGTGTTGCCAAAACAATTTTGGTACTGATTCATAAGTTAGTTTGGATTTGGCAGACATTCCATTAGTCATTCAATGTGTTTTTGCTAAAATGGAGAAAGTGCATCATTGTTAGTGATTCACTTTTTACATTTAGATGAGAAAACTTGCAAGAGGTAAAAATGAAATATATTGTTTGTGGGAACATTTTATCATTTATGGCAACAGTTAGATTATAGGCCTAACAACTTAAAGCATTAATTGAAAAAACTATTTGCAGTCGAACCTTCAAGATTGTGAATGGAAGCAACAGCTTTCGAAACTAGTCATTCAAAATATAAAAATGTAAGTGACGGAGTGTTAAAAACCAACTACAAATAGTTTTTTTTTTTTTTTTCAGTTAAATTAGACGTCATTGTTATTAAATTCCTCCACATATGCATAACGTAAAACATGTTCAGGCATCCATTTTTGCTCGCCTTGGGAGCATAGCATGTCTGCTCATGTTCAACAGGTCCCGAGTTCGAATCTCAGTCACGGTGAGTTATCTGGATAAGGTTTTATCTGGGGTTTTCCCTTATCCTGAAAGATGAATGTCGGGAAACTCTAAGCTCCATGGACCCTGGATACATATGAGCCTCATTTCACCCATTCCATTCATCGTCCGATATGACAACGTTAAAGGACATAAATTTTTTAAAAAAAAGTCCATTTTTGAGGAGTGCTTAGGATATCTGTCAGATGTGGTTACCAAAGAAGTCATTGAAAAAGTCCACAATATGATACTCACTGATAGTCAAACAAAAATGTGTTAAATGGCAAAGGTGTGTCAACAGAAACAGCGGTTTTTAATTTTTGCATGATAAGCTTGAAGATGAAAAGTTGTTGGCCCAATGGATGGCATATTTCTCACACTGAACAACAAGCAGGGGTAGCTTTCAACCGTGCCACATTCAGCTTGGAGCTATTTAAGCAAAATCTGAAGGATGTTTGATCAAGTTGTCACCATCAGTGAACTTGTATTCATCACTGTAGAAGGGGATATAAAAAAAATAACCAGAATTATATTTTGTATCTTAATGTGCCCATGCTTGTGATTAGTGTTGGCAGTATTGGAGAGGTCTGACCTCTAGTGACAGAATACCATGTGTGTCATTCACCGGGCAGTATGCAGTTGGAGGGAAGCAGGTAAAGTGTACCCATGTGGATCTCAAGTTACAGCAATGCACGTCAATTAGATTTTGCATTCTTCTTGACAAAAATCCATCACAAACATTGGAAATGTTGAAGCAAGCTTACAAAGAGCAGCCATGGGGAAGACACAAGTTTTTGACTGGTATAAACAATTTTGGGGCTTCGAAATAACCTTGCAGAGCTCCACGCTCTGGAAGGCCCTCAACTTTGAAGGCTGAAACAATGTCAACACAGTTAATGTCATGTTATGGGAAGTCCATCATTTATTGTTAACAAAGACTGCAGAGATTATGAATATGTCCTACAGATCAGCTGAAGATATTCTACAAAATGTTCTAGGGTATAAATAAGTTGCAGCAAAATGGTTGTGATGAGTGACGAACAGAAGGTTCGCCATGTCAACTATCAAAGAACAGATATTTTGGTCCACGTTATCACATGCGGCTAATCCTGGTTTCATCATTAGGATCCAGAGACAAACCAGCAGTGCCCAGTGGAAACATCCTTCAAGACCAAGACCCAAAGAGGCCGAAGTTCAAGCAAATACAGGAAAAGTCAGGCATTTTCTCTTTTTTGATACGCAAGGCATTGTGTAGGTTCACACAGCAGATAAGCAGCATACTAGTACTGCGAATTACTATTGTGAAGTATTGAAAGAATGATTAAGGAGGAAAATTGCAACAAAAAGACCACATCTCACTCAAATGGGATGAATCCTTTATCAGAATAATGCAACTCATCACACCAATCTGACTCAAGAAACAATCACTGAATTCAGCTTTGAGATGATGTCACATCCACCTTATCCACCTATTGCCGTGTGGCTTCAACCAATTTCCTGCAGTGGAAAAGAGCTTCGGGCTCCTTATTTTTAGAGTGATTGAGAGCTAAACAATAAATTTTTGGGTGTACTCAACAGACTATCAAAAAGGCACTTCAGGGAGTATTTTGAACATTGGTCTGAATGTTGGAAGTATATTGTGTCTGAGCAAGGTTACTTTGAAGGTCTGTAATGGAATTTGAATAAAGGGAAGCAGTATTTTGCACTAACAAAAATAATTCTGGTTATTTTTTGACAGCCCCTCATACTTAAATGAAAACTTACTTGTAGAAACCATCTTGTAACAGTCTTCTTACAGTAAGGATTGTGCTTTGAGCACCAAAGGCAACTACTGTATTTTTGACAGACATTAAAGAGTAGCTTGCCATTGGAGGATGTGCTGACCTGTGCTGTGCTGTGGAGCATCTAAAATATCATAGTGTACTTTAAAGAAGAGCTGTATTCACTCTTTAACCAATAATTGTATAAAATGTGTAAATCCAACTCATTGTGTATCACTGGTACGTTAAAATTAAAATCATATAAATATAAATCAAATACTGATAATTTTACAGTGATTAGAATGCTAGCCTCTCTAAGGCAGTCCAGTTCAGTTACAGGGGACTTGCATGCAGAGTTTGTGATGGACAAAACAGCATCTGGACAGGTGTTTTCTGGTTTCTCAGGTTTCCTCCACAACCAACTGCTCCAGCACCTTTAGTTTTTTGCATTTCATGATTTTTTTACCATCTATTTCTTCACCGTCATACTAAGCTTTGGGCTATCACCTATCCTGGGTATTCTCTTAGATCTACTCTTTGACAGATGTCTAGTCCCATGCTCTCACTTGTAAGTCCTATGAGGAGCTTAAATAGGAAAAGAAAAAATAAATTTGCAGCAAAAAGTGTTTCTCTCATAAAAGGATAAGAGAGCATGAATTAAACATACTGTTAATGCCCTCAGTTATTACGAGAGTTAGGACTTTTCGGATCCCGCGGGAGAACACGGTTAAATGCTACGCGACATAATACAACCTATGTCATGCGTTAAAACGCTCAGGGTCGTACAAACACTGCACGCCCTGCCGTTACTGACAGAGTGACTGTTTTTGGAGACAGTGATTTGTTCACTGACAGTGAAGAACATAAATGTCTAAAGCACGTAGACACATGATGGATGAAGAGTTATCAAGAGGTGATTATTTTCACACAGAAGGGGGAAAAATCCAATGCAAGGTATGCTATGTAGAAATTAAGGGCACTAAACCCAAATGGCTGAGACAGCACTGGAACACTAAGAAACATCAAGCAAGGATTTTAGCAAGAACAGAGGTCGAGAAACAATGAGGGCCAAGTTTAAGTAGTAGTAGTAGTAATTTATTTCCTTTTACATCAACAAATGGAAATACAAAATCAAGATTACAATTATAAAATCCATACTGAAATATGCCATATATTCCTAAATCCTGAAAATCCTATCATATTATCATGTTTCCCACCATTGAATAGTAATTCGGTCCCCATACACCTAACCCTAGGTTTTTGTGTATTGGAGGGCCCTCTGCTCCTTTTTCCACTTTCTGCCATTTCACCTATCCCACTCTACATTTTTCTCTTAATTGTTCTTAGCCATCTCTCTTTAACTTTCCATAAATAATTCCCTATATTTCTCCTGTTCTTTTCTCCTTTTACTGACAACATTTTTCTAATTACTACTTCACCCCCCAAATTGTCCCATTTACGTAGCTAAGCCTGCTCTCTCCATATTTTTGTTTGACTACAATTTAATATACAATGGAAATCTGCATTCTCTTCTCCACACAATGGACATTTATCTAGCTCCCTCTCTTGACCTATACCTTTCAAGTTTCTCACTCCTGTTCTCGCCCAAGCAAAACCTTCTCGCCCTAAAAGTTTAAGTTCACCGTTTCAGTCCGATTTTTTCAGCACTTGTGTCAGATCGTGTAGCAGAAATTACAGTGATGTAGACAGTTTCATTGCAAACGTAGAAAATATATTTTTGAAAGCTTCAAGCAGAAAATGTAAATATAAATAAATGGCGCCTAATGTTAATGTGGTGCTCTACCAAGAAATGGCACCTTTTCTCCTCAGCCGGTTACAACTCACTGGGGCACCTGGCTAAATGCTGCTATGTATTATGCAGAACATTACAACATAGTTATTGAAATTCTTAGTGTGTTAACGAGCATAGTTCTGCAGTACGAGCCGCTCAGTCCCTCATTTCAAGAAAATTGTTCAGCTAAAAAATAGGGTTAATAAAATGCCTCATGCCATAGGGCTCATAGAAGAACTAGCTCAAAAGATAGACTCAGCAGCTGCTGGATCTGTCATGGATAAAATAAAAAACAAAATGAAAACCATACTTGAGAAAAATCCAGGCTATTTTAAAATGGTAAACATTAAAAATAATTTGCAAGTGCACAAAGAAAGAGCGCTTACAAGGCAATGTGATCTGAAGTACTTTATGTTTGCTTATATCATCTGATGTCGAGAGAAGTTTTTTAAATTACAAATATTGCTTGAGTGACAGAAGGAGATTCACCTTCAAAAAATATAAAATGTATGCTGTTATACAGTGTAATAAGTTGAACAATTGAAGAATATGCATTTATTTTGTATTGCAAAAGTAATTTACTTTACTTTATTATTCAAAATGTGTTTTGTTATACATCTACTTCTACTGAATGATTCTGAAAACATAATTTATATATTGTTTTATTAAAACAGTTTGTTAGCACATTTGTATACCCCTAAGGTGGCTGATCTTGTTTACTACTGGAGTTAAACCACACCCCTCTTCCTATACTCACAGCATGCGCAAGTACAAGCCGAGTCCTAAAAGTCCTAAGTCTAGTTATTACTGAACAGAATAAATTCAATACTTAGTTAGGTCCTCCCACAGAGAAAAGCAAGACCTACCCGCTTTTAGTTACATGTGCTCTGTTATAGTAGGAACAGAATATATGCCTTATCTCAGGGCTGGCAAAGATTGGCACACGAAGTGTGAAATGCTTTACCCCTACAACTACCCCTTCCTTTTTGCTTCATCTAAGTTATAGGGCAAAACCTTTTTTTTATCATTCTTTTGTTAATGAATCAAAGTAACATGTCTTGGTTGTTAGGTTATTTGTTTATGTAGCCGAATCGAATCTTTCAATTTCTGATGGTATTATAAAGCAGTAAAATTTTATAAAAGTGAGCAATAATGCTATTCAAGAAGCTGCGGATCTAGCATGTACATCACTTTTACCAACGAAGTCGAAGGAAGATAGGCCTAATAATCTGTATAATTCTGTGAAAATCGAATTTCACCTAAAGATGTACTGAAGAAATAAAAAGATTTGTATCACTTTTTAATGTTAACAACATCCCAATTGCACATTTAATATTTCCATCAATAAATATTTAACACATTTTCATATTTTGCTAAGGATTCATTAATAACCTATTTTTTAGATTACTATCCTGTTGGGTATTATGTCACTTCCTACTGGTACAGTAAGTATTAATGCTTTGTTTCGTTCTTGTTGCCATGACTACTGAAAAGTATGAATTGTTAATTTAGCTTACACAACCAAATACATGTTAACAATGATTAAGTTATAAATCATATTACAGATACACTGATACTCTAGACACAATCTCCACATCATGATTTATTGAAGTATTCACTTCTACCACTTACGTAACTGTACACTGCAATCTTATGGTTGTTTATGAATTTTCAAGGCCTTATCTTTAACTGGACTCACAAAACATATCACTATAGTCTGTGTTACACGCATTTTGTGACTCAACCAACTGATATCTTCTCTCTAATGATAATACTGTCTGCCCACCACAAGAACACAAGCGGGGCATGAAGAGGGAGAGGGATTTGAACTGTTTATCTGCTCTGGTAGTGGATCTGCTTACTACGAAATGAGTGTGAGAGTACATATGAGTCATCCATGTTGTCAGATCTAATACTCATTTCAGTAACTGCAGTGATAGGTATTATGCATGTGTGAGTTATGTGACACTGTATTTTACATGAACCAAGCATCCATATCATATCCGGAAGGCAAGCATAAACACAGCATAAGTGATTATGTTACACATTTCTCTGCCTTGTCTTTTGTGTTGAGCAGACAGTACAAGGACACCAATTTTGCAGCCCTAAGAGTACCTATGGCAAATCCCAAACGAAAACACACCCCAACCTGCTCTTTTTTATTACAAGTTTATTTCAAACATTTAGATTGTAAATACATGATTTTATTTAACTTCTTATAAAAACAATCTAATGTGCTAACTTTGTAGGAATTTCTTCACTTGCTGTTCTAGAAACTATTCTTATAAAGCCTTATTGTTTTATCTGTTTTTATAACTAGTCACTACATAATGGATTTAAATTTATGAGATCCTTGCATGAACAAGAGCTATAAAGCCATTTGAAAAAAAGTTCTAAGTACTTAAATTAAAATCAATAAAGAATATCTAAGAAATGGTTAATGTTTGACACAAATTATTTTAAACCAAATTGTGTGAGCGGTTTTTATAAATGGAATATAACCAAAACATTTAATTTATATAGAGTGAACATGAAAAATTCAATGCCATGGCCACAATTTGAACCATGGATCTCCTGATTAATTTCCATCAATTAACCTAAATTTCATGTTATTTCCGGGATTTCAGGACTTCTACTATATGGAACATTAGGGACTATTTGCCATCATTTTATATTTTTTGTACTGTTCCTTAGCATAAGCTATGGCTCTACGAACTTATTCCGATAATAATAAATAAATAAGGAAAATAAACTTTCATGTTTACTGATTTTTCGTTTTTGAGGTATGCTCTTCACAAATACACACCCAAGGATTCCAACTTTGGAGTTCAGGGTACCTCAATCGAATGTTTGAATGGAATGCACTTATTTAATTATTGTGTAAACGAAGTAGAAAGGGTAATAAAATATAAATTAATCAGCTCTGCATTATAAAATGTTAATGAAATCTTTTATTACGCCCCATTAAAACAATTCCGTCTTGCAGTTTGGTGTTCTGTGGGCAATAGGTTGCATTATCTGACTATGGCTCGTAAGAAAAATTACGGCATCCTCAAAATGTTATTATGCACAGAACAAGCTACTTTGATGCAAAATGTCACATAAACCGAAATCATTATAACATCAGTAACTAAATAAATCTATCGTTAAATTGGTATTGAAATGGTATTGAATCACAAATAGGTCACGTGACACAATACGGCATTCTTATTGGTCTGACGTCCCTGCTTAATTTTAGCGCGATTAGTAGAAAGAACAAAACACGCTGTATTAGTGAAACGGAGATGCACTGTGTTTATTCTCATTTTATTTAATTTTGTCGTGTAGTTAAGCGACTTTTTTGTGCAGAATATGTAGAAGAACGTTTTTTATTTCAGTTCAATATGATTTCTGACCATAATTTGAAGCAGACAGGTCAAATCTTGTAAGTTCCTATGTGCACCAATTCATCGAGTATACAATACCTTCAGCAAACTGTTTATTTCACGTGCCGAAAGAGAAACTGAGACCAGGAAGAAAAGGATTTTGCCTTGACGAAGAAATTTCAACGATGTTGCGAGGATCAATTGGATGTAAGTTAAACACAATTACATATATACCAACATTGTCCCTTTTCAATATCCTTATGTTTAACTTTTTTTCTAATTTAAGTCAAGACCGTACATTTACTAAATCCAATTTCTTTAAGAATTGCATTTAATGTTTCAAATTACTATGATATACATATAACAAATATTGTGAATACAACATTACCTTTATAGCCTATCTTTTTGTGCCAAATTACCGTGGGTAAAAACAAAGCACCTAATCATTCTAGGCTAAGCAATTAACTTTTATCATTATTAACACGATCATCCGACTGTTATTTACTTTCTTAACTCTGTTAGATTGTGCTTTTGCCAGTAAACCACCATAGTGCCACTCATAGTTCAGGGAGTTCGAAGTTAAGTGCCACTAACATTTGAGCAGAAAACACCGCCAGATTGAAATTGTAAATTAATATGAAGAGAGACGCAGTAAAACGAAAGGGTTCTGCGGTTTAACAATATACATTGAGGTTAGGAAATACCCCGCTAGTATGCTCCATCAGCTTCGACATCTTTGTTATTGCATGTAGTTACCATTTCATCCGCTCGGCGCTAGACAACGAAAGCTCCTCTGCTCTCTGCATCACAGATTAATATGCTCTAAATATAGCTAAAAATGCATCTTATGAACAAGAGGTTTTGCATTTAAACATCTTATCCTCTCATTAGCTTTGGTTTGCACAAATGACATTACTTGTTAGTACAGCGGCCACACCGTTTTCTAATTTTTTTCGATGATCCTGAGAGTAGCAACGTTTGCATGCAGCAACAAATAATTGTTCCGGCATTAAATATAGCTCCAATTGCTGTCTCACACCACAGTATGGTTAAAATTTTATGGCATTTTGAAAATGTCTAAATTACCTAACAGTGAACAAATGAAGACTACTCCGACGACTTCGGAGATAGCGCCTCCGTGCCTCCTTAAAAAGGGGGGAAAATATGACTAAATTATTTATATATTCCTAATGCAGTCATATTTACTATTGTTCAATAGTAGTATTGTTCAATAGCTTTGCCTACAACATAAAATCACAGATGCTGAAGGAAGCTATCAGTTTGCAGCAATATTGTGTTAGTGTTGTATGAATCCGTATCTTTTGTGCGAATATGTGTTTGTTTAGAATAAGAAAGTATTAGGTGAACTGTCATTTTATTTTGTTATACATGTCTGGCTAGAAGAATCACCTTATTTCAGTCCCCCCCCCCCCCCCGGAGTCTATCAGTCATCAAACTGACTAGTTTCTCCGAGTCCTATTGTATACTGGACATTAAAGACGTCTTAATTTCGCTCAGAGTCCTCTATCAGGCTTGAGGTTCATTTATGTGTCGTAAGTCTACAACACGGGACCACCGGCTGTACTTCCCTTTCAAAGAAAGTCTTGCTAAAAATTTTTACCACCGAAAAAAATCCATCGCCCTCCGCCGGATTTGACCGCGGGAACTACTGGTTACCCCTAGTCACAGATTAATACCCCTAATACACGAAAGACGACCTTAATATTGAAAGCTCCACTTATGCAAGCAGCATTAAACACAATTGCCATTTCTTATAGCTGAAAATAACGAGAAATTTACATTCTGGTCCAAAGAAGCACTCCTTTTCATTATTGTGCTATCACGTTAATATTTTTTAATTTCATTTCAACGCTCACAGACCATTTTTGGTATATTCGAGTGATATATAGAAAATATGGTAGATCGGTACGTCGATCAAACTTGATCTGTTGTACCCCAGGAGGAAGGATGGGGTGAGAGGAGACAAAGGGCGGCTGACCCAACAAGTCACGACAGTGCAGAGAGCAGGGTCCATACTACTGACCATTTGGAAACTCCCCGGCAGGCCAGTACAACCAACATTCCATCCATGCCCTGAAACGCCCCCTAGATCGGCCCGGAGACCGAACCAATCAATAATGATGGTCATTACAGTGCTTACGTCGCGATGCATAATTTTAATATATTATTTTATTTATTTGTATTAAGAAAACTATTTGAGCTAGAAATTTGGAGTTGTCACGGTTGTTAGAAACATTACTCTCTACCTTCCTCGAAGATCACTTTTTGCAGAATTTGAATTTTTATCTTAACGCAAATAGTACAGTCTGATTTTTAAAAGAAGATACGTGAAGGTCATCAAGCAAGGGGCGCGAAGGGTAGGAGGGGAAGTTCGTTGCTATGGTAACGTAAACAAAGGTTGATTATTGGTTAAACTGGTGAATCACATACTCTGATAGCTCAAGCCCTTGTTTAGGTTTCAAGTGTTGAGAGGATAAAGAAAGGGGATATCTGCATTACTTCCTGTCTGCTGTTGGGCAACATTGCGGTATCTCACGTGGAGAAACAGATGACCTTCACGTATTTTCTTTTAAAAATCAGACTGTAGCTATTACGCGACAGAGCGTTGAGGCGTATTGACCTTCAGGGGTTTTCGTTTCCGGGAGCTCCTTAGACATCTTGATACTGAAATGCCCAAGATGTATCCTAGGGGGCAGAGGACATATCCTCTTTGGTTGTGCAGAGCGTCCCACGTTGATCTGGGCATGACTGAATATGATAAATCTACCATGTCTATTTCCAGTATCCGCACATGTTTTTTATCATTTTTATCGCGATATCATTTCCATTTTATAATTTATACTGATGGCTCCAAGAACTCAAATGGTGTTGGTTGTGCTTACGTGTGTGGAACCGAACCGTATACATTCCGATTCCACACTAGCACTTCCATTTTTACTGCAGAGCTTTATGCAATATACCGGGCCATTTTACACGTACGTCGACGAAAGTTGGGGGACTGCTTAATCCTAAGTGATTCCCTCAGTACACTTCAAAGCCTACGGCAGCTGTACAACTACCACCCTATTGTGCAGCGTATCCAGGATGCCCTCCACGTTTTACACGCTTCTGGCGTAAGCGTGGTGTGTGCATGGATCCCTGGTGACGTAGGCTTGCGGGAGAATGAAATGGCGGATTCGGCAGCCAAGACGGCTACCATCAAGCCCAGGGTTCGAGTACCATCTGTGACATCGGAAGATTTTAGGGCCGTATTGCGGAGAGCTGTGCAAACCTGCTGGCAGGAAGAGTGGTCCGCTCTCCGCAATAATAAACTTAGATCTGTCAAAGAACTTCCGATTCCCTGGGTTACCTCCTGTAGGTCATCTCGTCGCGAGGAGGTGAGTTTAGCTCGGTTGCGCATTGGGCACTGCTTTTTTACTCATAGTTTCCTTTTTAAAAAGGAGCCTGCTCCACTGTGTCCGTTTTGCAATGAAGCGTTATCTGTACGACACGTGCTGCTAGAGTGTTTTCACCTAGCAGACCTTAGGACGTCTCTGCAGCTGCCGGCCAGCTTTGCAGAAATGCTAGAGAATGATAAAGTAGTGGAGAAGGTATTTCGATTCTTTTCTAGATTACACTTTAGGATTTAGTGAAGGAAATTTTTAGTAGGTTTTGATTGATATTTCGTTTTCTTCTTCTTCTTTTTAAATAAATAAATATATATATATATATATACATATGTGCAATTTTTAATAGTTTATTTATACTTATATAGTTTTTGGAAATTTTTATATCTGGCTTTTGCCATGACTTGTTTTTGTAAGGGTGCTGATGACCGCCGTAGTTGAGCGCCCTTATACACATCATCATCATTGACCTTCAGGTGACCAGCGCTGTGATCGTTCCTTATCACGTTTTATCTGGGCGATTAGAAGAGTGAAATATTAGTAAGTTGACATACAGTAAGTTACGAAACAAATAGAGCTATTGGAAGCTGCGTGTGTCTATATGATATGATTTCTCGCGCCTGCCAATGTATGACACATTGCTGTCCAGAAGACATGATTATATCTGAACAGAGTATACATACGTACGCTGGACTCACCGTGTATGTGCGATAAGCTGAGGTAAACATCTCTGTGTTGCGAATTTTTTCCGATACGTCTTCTGGCTTTGCCATGTAGTATTAGATATAGATTCACATGGCGCTCGTCACACTCCACATACGGTAAAAGCAATTTGACAACACAGCAGGACTCCTATTGGTTTCTAGCCGAGTGGCGTTCAGGGATAAACATCACTTCATTTGAAAGACACTGCTGTCCACCAACGCACAAAGTACGTCCCTAAGAAGAATTTGCCACCCTTACACAGTAGATAAGGGCAGCGAATGTTTTTTTATAATGTTTTATTGATCGATCAGCAGTACAATGCTTTACAGATCAGAGTGAAAAGAAGGTAAGAACAATAACACTCAGGGGCAGTGGCGGCTGGTGGGTTAAATTATTGGTGGTGCACAAATGAAAAATAAAATACAGAGTAGTAATGACTCACCTATTTATACAGATTCTCTGCTGTACTCTTCTTAGATCTGGCGAATCTATCGATAACTTTTGCGTTGAAGTCGCTGATCTTCATAACAAACTCTCTCTCAATTGAAAGCATTGCTAATGCTGTCAATCGGTCCTGTGATGTTGTGTTCCTAAGGGAAGTTTTTATTCTTTTTAAAGTTGAGAAACAGCATTCTGCTTCAGCAGTACATATTGGCATAGTTAACAGTACTAGGAGGAGTTTGGCATATTCGCTGAATGTAGCAAGCACAAAGCGCCGGACATTCCACGAAATTCCTCTCGACTGTAAATTACAGAATTTTTGTTCCAAGAACCTTATTGTTTCTCTAAGGGAATCCTCTGGAAATGTCTTAGAAATTTTCTTGATGAAACAAAGTCGAGGATATCAGATGTTCCGTGAAGCTAAATCTGTCCTTTGCTTCTCTAAGAATGTCACATACTTCAAGAGCTTCTCTTCTTTTCACACCATGATCTTCTATTCTTCTCCTCTTAATTGCAGTTTCTTCGTGTTCCTCGATATCCACGCTATTTCTTACCTTTTGCACTTCCCTTTTAAATGCGTTTAGCTGGGCGATGGCAAATGTTGCATTACAGTCTCGTTTCTGCAGCTGATTTTACAAAATGTCCACATGGGGCATGATCTTGTAGAAGAAAGACACCCAGAATACAAATTTATAATCTTTCAAACTGGCCATAAACCCAGAAGCCTGGACAAGTGTGGCGTTGTTGTTTAACAGAGCTCTCTTCTGAATAACCTCCATGCATTTAATTAAATTCTCCCTGTGTTCGAAAAGCAGAGCACACAGAAGCTAAGCCCGAAGGTCACGCTATAGCCGTTGCTAAGAGTAGGAGGAGCTAGGTTTATAAACCTCCATTTAAGCAATGTATAAGAAGCCACTCCCATTTCTTCACCTTCCCGCAACCCCCTCAGAGAACCCACATTTGAGCGAAATCTTAGGTTAACTCTTCGCTGCAAACCTGCGGCTCCTACAGCTAACCTCTGTTTATTTCGACTTCTGCGGTCATGGGCAGCTACAGACGATAAGCGTAATTGAAACATGTTTGTATATAAAACAATGCAAACAAGTACAGCTTTAATGTGCAAAATGCACCTGTTGTATATTCAGGATCATTGGGTGTAGCGCAAACCTGCAACCTTATGGAAGAACCGCCCCTGCTCAGGGGTAGGCTAACAGGCCGCCCCCTAACTACATTAAGTTAGAACTCCAATAATACTCTCTGAGAAATTATGTCAATATTGAGGATGTAAGACACATCAAGCACTTGAATCACTCGAATCAGATGTATCACTTAGAAGCAGATCCTGTGGTAGTCTTCTCTTCAAGCGTGAGGGCTGGCGCGTGCGGACGCCGATGTTATAATGCACAGCTCCTGGAACTTCTTGCAGCTTGGAAAAGAAACGACGAGCGAACCTGCGAATGTAGTCATGAAGAGGTAAGAGTCCTAGTTCGTGATGGAGCGGCTGATTACGGATGAGCCATGGAGCGTAGGCAGCGAAAGTGTGTGACAGAGAACGCATGATACACAAGGAGCAGAACCGTTAAGAAACATGTGCCCTATTCACTCATGGCACTAAAACCGAGAAAATTTATTCACAAAAGTAGAAGGCGTCAGAATGTTATTGAATGGTTTGTAACTAAACTGACTGGAGGGTCATAAATCTATAGAGGGAGGGTGTAGGAACCTTCTCCAACCCCTGCGTCTCATTCCCCGAAACTTTCTTTGCTGTGCCAGACTAGCTATAATCCGTTTGTATTTCCTTGCTGTAGTGAGCTTTCAGCGCCGCGGGGCCACGCCGTGGCTGAGTGGTTGGACCGCTAGTCTCCACCAAGGTGGCCCGCGTTTGATCCCAGGTGACCGCAAAGTGAGATTTGTAGAGGGCAATACGGCGCTAGGGCGGAAACTCCGGTTTGCCGTACCATCTCATTCTACCGGTGCTCCATCTTCATCTCATGTATCATCAGTGTCACCGCCTGCGGTGCCGTAAGTACAAAGGCTGATCAACAAAGACTGAGACTGTTTTTTTCCACAGATGTTTATTACTGCAATTCATTGTTTACATGATATTTTTCAAAGAAGTCTCCTCCTACTTTAATGCACTTTTTATACCATCTCTGCCGGTCCTTTATTTTTTATTTTTAATTAACGTCCTCCAGCATTTAGTCATATCGGACGATGAATGTAAGGGGTGAAATGATGTTCAATGCGTCCCGGGTCCATGGAGCTTAGAGTTACCCGACAATTGTCTATTAGGATAAGGGAAAACCGCGGAAAAACCCTTATCCAGGTAACTCACCCTGACCGAGATTCGAACTCGGGACCTCTTGAACGTGAGGCAAACATGCTACCACTACGTTACCAAGGCGGGCCCTACTATTCCTTGAACACGTGTTGCAGACCATTCTTTGTCAGCTCCTTGAGAATCGCCTCACTTTTCTTGAGCACTGCTCCAGAGTTCTCAAATCGAATACCTCTAAGCTTTGCCTTTAGTGATGGGAATAAAAAAAAGTCACAGGATGCAAGATCTTAAGGTGGATGTAGTACACAGGTAATGTTGAATAGAACCAGAAACTGCGTGACTTGATTTACGACGTGAGGCCATGCATTGTCATGATGAAGTCACCACCCAGTCCGAGAAAGCTCTGGTCTTTTTTTTTTTTTTTTTTTTTTTTTTTTTTTTTTTTTTTTTTTTTGCAATCTGCTTACTCTGTAGCCAATACTGACGTGTAGTATGTTGCTGTAACAGTAGTGTGAAGGGGTACTGCATGCTGGTAAATCATTCCATTACAGTCAAAATATGTGATCACCTTAGGATCATAATGATGCAGCCATGACACATCACCGGTGATAACACTAGGCAACAATGAAAATGTTTCGTGCTTAAAGATAGTGAATTTACATGTATTTCCATTTGCTGGATTAAAAAATCACCATAAAATGATAGATTAGCTCTTGTTTTGAATTCAAAGTGTCATTTCATTTTTTAGAGTGAAGATTTTAAATTTGGGGGATTTTTTTTTTGGAGTTGGCACATCTGTCAAATAAAAAAACACAATCAGAGAGAAATTTTGGAAATTAAGTGATGCAAAAGTTATGGAAGGCATTTTTGTCGGACCACAAATAAGAGAACTTGTAAAGGATCCTGCATTTGACCAAATTTTGGAGGGGAAAGAAAAGGAAGGTTGGGAAGCCTTCAAGGGTGTTGTTCATTGATTTTTAGGCAACAAAAGAGATGACAACTCCAAGCATTTGGTGACAGTGCTCCTGCAAAAATACTGTAACCTTGGATACAACATGTCCCTTAAGACCCATTTTCTCCACTCCCACCTAGACTTTTTCCCTCCTAGTTGTAGAGCTGTTAGTGATGAACCTGAGGAGAGATTCCATCAGGACATTTCTGTTATGGAACAAAGATACCAGGGCCGTTGGAATGAAGTAATGCTTGCGGATTACTGTTGGTCTTTGTATAGGCATTCTGCGGAACACCATCACAAGGGGCAAGCTAAAAGACGACGAAGTCAATAGGCCACCACACGCCATTTGTGTATATCATAGAAACTAGAGCTAATAAAATTTTTTCATTGTCATATTTGTTTTTCTCACCCCAAAATTAGCAGGAATTGCCTCAAGAAGTGCTCGAAACATTCAAAAATTATTTTGTTGTTGCCCAGTGTAATCGAAGCCAAGGGGTATTCAATATGAGAACTCTGAAGCAATGCTCAAGAAAAGTGAGGCGGTTCTCAAAGACCTGACAAAAAATGGTCTGCAGCACGTGTTCAAGTATTGACAGAGACGCTATAAAAAGTGGTACTTTGAAAAATATCATATAAACATTGAATTGCAGTATTAAACATCTATGAAAAAACTATCTCAGTCTTTGTTGATCAGTCCTCATAGTAAAAGCAGAGGTTAAACACTATGCATTTCATTTTTTTCAGTGCATCTGTGAATTATTTGTCCAAAAACTGTAGTTTGCGCACTGAATGATGGGGTACTTTAACAGCCCTGGCGCAATTCTGTCGTGCCTTTTCGATTACCTACAAATTTGTGACCATACAAAATGAGTAGAATTGTAAATAAATAAATTGGTTTGTAGCCAACCAGATGGATGACAAATGCCACATCGGGCCGAGACCTCTTGTTGATTCATGTTTTCTCATGGGGATGTGATCATAGAAAGGACAAAACCACCCGACACTCACAGCGGTAATAACTGTCATAAGGCTCCCTCCCCTCTCTGCAGTTGTAAAAATAGCAATTTATCCCAATCATTTCTACCTTTTTGCTCTGCACTGCAGTAGAGACCACACTGTAGATATGTTGTGGAATCGATTTATTTTTGTCAAATTTAGCTTCTAGAGCATAAAAACGTTTGCTCACATTTGTTTCCTGAATCCCACTGCACGAACAAATCACGTTCCAGTGGGGTTATGTTTTTCACTATGCTATTTCTCTCTCACATACACACAGAATCAGTTTTGCCAACCAAATTACATTGAATCTCGCAACAATTTGAGCAAAATTCCGCTAGATTCCGCTACAGAAATATAAAAATAAACATACCTTTCTCAATGAGGGTATTAATATTGTGACTTTGTGGGTTCGTGAAATAATAAAACGAGGTTACGAAACACAAAAACTACACTTTATTCTCCTCGAAATACACTGTTCAACATTACCAAATTGCTAGAACCTCAAAACTGTTTATTTTTCCAACTCTACAACTACTCTCAACTGTCTCACTTCCGGTAACGATCGGTCATTATTTTTCATCGGCTTCGCGAGCCTACCACCAGGGTGACACTGCTCCCTCCTCAAGGCTGGTCGTCCCGAACAGCGCCTTCGTAGCGGGCCAGACGATCCAGGTGTACCACCAACATCTTTCCTCGGGGCACCTTCTGGTTGACGGAGTATAACCTCTTCTCCGTTGAGCCTCAGGACCTTCCTGCCGACGTCGACCGTCGCCTCGTGACTCCTGAGGGCATCCAGTCCCAGAATCACCTCCTCAGCCACCTTCGCGACGAACACCCACAGACGCACGGCACTCCGTCCCAAGTTCAGCTCCAGCAGGGCCTCCTTCTGCACAGGCATGGTGTCGCCCGATGCCGTCACAAGCTCGTATGGTCGGCTCGGTTTCCTCGTCGGCAAACCCTTCGCCACGTCAGGTCTGATGATGGTCACGGCCGCCCCGGTGTCCAATAGCGCGGCTTTCCTCTTACCCAGCCGTCCGCGATGAGGTTGTCATCCATCCGCCGGCTGACGGCGCGGATTGTCACTCGAGGGGATGGTGGTAATGGCGCCGACGTACCCCTCTCCACGCCGGGCCTTACTCGTTTTCCGGATGCTCTTCCTGGTGTGGGCAGTCTCTCCGCAGGTGTCCGGGCTGTCCACACCCCCAACACAGGTCACTAGGTGTTCGCCGGCGTCCCACAGCTGGTCTTCTGTCTCCGGCGTAGCGGACACTCCTCGTTCTCGACGTCGGGATAGATGCTACCTTGGCCGCCTCCATCCTTAATGCCGCTGTCAGCGCCTCGTGGATGGTTTTATAAACGCCGAGCATTAGGCGCTGACGAATCTCCGTGTCCCGTACCCCGTCGACAAAGTTGTAGGCGGCTTCCCGGGATACGAACTCCAGTGGCAGGTCAACCAAGGCCTTGCTAGCTAGCTGCTCGATCGCTATGGCGAACTCCTGCAGCGTCTCCCCCGGCTGCTGCGACCTTGCCTTTAGCTGGCTGCGGTATGCTGCGGCTAAGCGGTGGTTCCCGAAGCGATTCTCCAGGGCCTCCCAGATGTCCTTGGGCGCCGCCGTCGTCTGCACCGCGTTTAGGATTTCCGCGGCCCGTCCCTGGAGGCTGGCTATTAACTGTGTGGCCTCCTCCTCCGGTGACCATCTGTTGTGCTTGGCCACTGTGTCGAACTGGCGGCGGAAGACCTCGAATGTTGACGCGCCGTCATATTTCGGAGGTTTGACGCGCGGCGATGTTGTGTCGCGTCCCAGTGCGTCAGCCTTCAAATCCTTCAGTCTCCTGCCGACGACGTCCTCCACCATGGCGTTCAGGAACTTGACGCTGCTGTCGGCCTTTCCCTCCAGGTCGAAAACGCGGCTCGCCAGGTCCTCGACGCGCTCGTTCACTTGGCCCATCCGCTTGCCCAGCTCCGTCACGTCATCCCTCACGCCGGCCAACTGTTCCTCAAATTTGGCGGCGAGGACCTCGTTCGCCTCCTTTCCGTGGCCAGACTGTCGTTCGCTGCCTTCATTTCTGTGGTCAATTCGGTCTTTATTTCTTTCAACTCTGCGGCCAGGTTGTTATTTGCCGCTTCTGTTTTTGTTGTTAACTCGTTCATCTTCGCGGCCAAGTTGTTATTTGCCGCTTCCGACTTCTCTGTTAATTCGTTCATCTTCTGCAAAAGCATTTCCAATGCCGATTCCATGGCCAAATGTCCCGTGATGCTGTTATCCCACTCCTGACACCAGTTGTGACTTTGTGGGTTCGTGAAATAATAAAACGAGGTTACGAAACACAAAAACTACACTTTATTCTCCTCGAAATACACTGTTCAACATTACAAAATTGCTAGAACCACAAAACTGTTTATTTTTGCAACTCTACAACTACTCTCAACTGTCTCACTTCCGGTAACGATCGGTCATTATTTTTCATCGGCTTCGCGAGCCTACTACCAGGGTGACAATATACTTAATAGTGTCGCGAACCCGTATCTACCATCGCGTGGCTTGTTTACAGAAAAGGAATTGATAGGCGGGCAGTGTGAAAACCAAGAGAATGCAGACAAGATAACATGCAGATAAAGGTCTGCCGAAACAAAAAAGCTGAGATAAATGGAAATTTCTAATCCTTGTTTCACATAAGCTTACCCCGTATCTCTTAACGGTCACATGACCTAATCATCTCTCATTGGCGCTGTTGTAGTATAGACTGTTGTGCGGTAAAAAATAGTTCTTTATTTAACATGGTGATATATATTTATATGTTGGAAGAGAATTGTCAAATTTATATTTTCGTAACTTTTTGAATTAAATATATTACGCAACAGGGTTTGTTTATCTGAAATGCATGTTAATTCTTAAACGAAGTAAAGAGGAGGTTCCTTTGCTCTGAAGCACATGGCACGATAGCACTTGTTTCGGCGGTAGTTATGACATATTTGTTTATATGACTTTTATCACTGACTTTGTTTTGAACTGGATTAGTCATATATCGCCAATCGAAGGTGTGCTGTGCCGAGAGCTAAATTATTTTATTGATCGTTTATTGCGCGTGTACTTATTATATGTATAATGGCAGAGTCTACCGCCAGTTTTTCGCTGAAGCATCGCAAGGGAAAAGCTTTACAAAGCGGCAAAAAAAGAATTCTGGTGCATGTGTTTAATGCACTCACAGAGAAGAATCCGTCTTTGTCAGTGAGAGAAGTCGAACAGCTGTGCTCTGAACTTACAGGTGTGTTAGATGCGTAGGAACATCGCGACATGAAATTGAGACAACAGGGAAACTTACCACTCCAGGCGCGATATTGCTGTGTGGCGAAGACGTTATTTAAGGACAATCAGACTGTACCGGGGTACAAATCACAAAATATACTACCTTGACGAGACTTGGGTGAATAAAGGACACACGACAAGTATGGCGTGACAGGACTTTTAAGAATGAATTACAAGCATATTTGCAAGGTATGTGTGCTGTTAAAAAAATCCCAGTGGAAAAGGCCGAAGGCCTTTCATTATAAACTTGTTTCAGTTTCATTACTCATTCATTCAGTTTCAACTTGCTCAGTTTCATTATAAACTTGTATTTTTGCATGCCTTCATATCCTTATTTGTATGATTTTATTTATCTTCCTATCAATTGTTATGACGTTTACTGCAGGTTTAAATGTGACGGGAAGACACCGCCTATGGCGCGAAAGCATTAGCCAATTAGAATGAGGGGGGAGGTAGTTGAACGCGGATTGATACATGTCAGCGGGGCAAGGTTATATGAAACAGATATTAGTTACTTCTTGACTGATAGAGATAATTCTGTTTCTGGTTTATTTTAGAACGATCTAGAATTTATCAGGAGATATATAAGCGATTGTGACACGCCAGCCGGACAGTAGTAAACAGAGTGAGTAAGCAGAGAACAGCTGAGCGAATTGCAAGTTGTGAAACAAGACAGTTGTGTGTAAAACGAGAGTCAGCTGTGCTGATGTTCTAATGAGAGCTGTTTGTTATTGTCATCGACCTTGGTACTGTGGTGATGTAATGTTGTTACGTGAGAATTGAACTGTGTATTTCGAAGGAAATAAAGAACATTTAGAATTTCGGCAAATTGGACTTTTAATTCTACATACCCACAAAGTCACAATAACTACCACTATAAATAAGTGAAGGGGGATCTACACTGGCTGCCTAAAATGGTTTAGGAGTCATCACTGTCAGAAGATTCTATTGTCACTGCAGCACTTTTTGAAAAATTGTTCCTGGATTTTCCAAATTTATATACAAGTTCATCAGTTAATGGGTATGAGATACAGCAATTGCCTTTGTTTTGAATGTCAATTTTTACTCTTAATCTCTGTTTCATATAACTTTGCCCCGCTGACATGTATCACTCCGCGTGCAACTACCTCCCCCTTCATCCTAATTGGCAATGTGAAGAATTGATTAGTTTCCATCAATTAACTAAAATAATAAGAGTTAAATGATGAAGCCTGGGACTCAAGTACTTACGATAGTAAGTCGCCACAAACGGTGTAACTCGAATGCGAGAGCCCCTAGTGGTCTACCGGGAAAATATATGAGTCAAATGGAGAATTTAATGTCAGGACGGCATTTGGCCTTGGCAGCTCAATGGATTAGAGCGACTGGACGGAAACTAGGAGATCCGTGGTTCAAATCCCGGCCATGGCATTGAATATTTCATGTTGACTCTGTCGCTACATTTTCCCACTTTTTCGTATTTCTCCGCTGTGTCTCCTGAATGCTCAAATGTCGCTACGCGTAGCGGAATTCCACTACGGTTTATTCTCTTGGTCCTATTTTCCTCCGACGATCTCTTAAGTTATATTCTTTTCTCGTAGATTGAAATGTGCTTACATTTCTTTCTTGAAATATTTTCTCGCGGGTCATATATTCCTCTAACGCCTTAATGGATATTATCTGAGAAATATTTTCTAAATGTACATAATCTTCTGCATCTCTTAAGATGTTCCATAAACATTTTCCTTGAAATTTAAGTTTGATTTATGAGTCACTATGTTTTCACTCAAACTTCACTTACTTGTATAATTGAAACGTTTTCAAAATCATTCGATCTCATCCTCAGCTGTTTGGTGACTAAATGAACCTTCCTCTTCTATTACGGAGCTCCGATCACTCTGCCATCTGGTGTTAGGGGCACTAAGTTTTAATATTAAATACATAGTCGCTACATGGGTTAGTGCCACTTTATACACTGTGGCCTAAGTGTCGCATTTCGCGCCAAATATTCCTTGCTCTTCTCCCGCAAGCATATTTATACTCCTAAGAGTGACCCTGTAGCTTCGGATCTCCTCGGAGCTCCGTAATAGTGGAAGAAGAGGAAGGTTCATTTAGTCACCAAACAGCTGAGGATGAGATCGAATGATCTTGAAAACGTTTCAGTTATACAACAACAAGTAAGTGAAGTTTGAGTGTAAACATAGTGACTCATAAATCAAACTCAAATATGAAGAATACTTCACTGTTAATAATGCTTCTGCTTTTAATATTTTCTTGAAGTTTCCTTCGACCGTCTTCTACTAGTTCACTATATTTGTTGCACTCAAAAATAACATGTTCAGGTGAATCTAAACAGTTACATTGCTCACATAAAGCTAAGTTCTTCTTCACTATTCTTTTTAAATATACATTGTACGGGCCATGTCCTGTAACAAAGTGACAAAATACTTTTCTTGGTTTTATATGTTCCAATTTTAGTCTCTCTTTAATGTCCGGAAATAAATCATGTACTCTTCTTCCTACGTGTGATTATCCCACTCCTCTTGCCATTCTTGTAATAAATAATGTGACTTCGTGGGTTCGTGAAATGAAAAGTCCAATTGCACCACTCAAAAAATGTTCTTTATTTCCATCGACTTACAGTTGAACACTTGCCAACTACACAGGATTACGTAATGCACACAATTACGATTCACCAGTTCGTCCGTTACAGTTTCTCTTGCACTCGCAATTACGTAAACTCCTCCGACGCACGTACAGTCTTCTCGTCCGTACACTAGCACGACGCTGCTTCGCTGCTCGCCAAGAAAATGACTGACTGACTGACCTTCCTCCAGCCCGACGTGTTGCTTATATAGGGTCAGCTGGCCGATCTAGAAGGTTCTGGATTAGATGAAATATCCCGCAAGTTCGAAAAATCAAGGGCAGCGGAAAGAGACGGAACGGTAATGTTTTTTTCCAGCCACCCCTCGTTACCGCTATAAGACAAACGAGTGGGCGTGTCCGAACGCCTCCGTCTCCTGCTGCTGCCGCCAGCCGGTTCTATAGGATGTTCCAACGTTCGGGTGACAATTTAGTATTGCATCTTTTTTATGTAATTTTAAAAAGATTCCCACATTCTTCCTTTCTAAACCTAACTCCCTGTATAACGTGATTGAATATTGTAACAAGTAGGAAGAAGAGGGAGTGAAAATTCCTTTATGATTCCCCAGTATATACGTATTGCTGTTGAATTGTCTGGGATTGTAACTATAGTAGTTTAATCCCCGAGATACGTTAATTAATCAGTCAGAACTGTTGTTTACGTGGCAGGTTAAGCATAACACATATCATTCAGTAGCTATATCAGGTTTTTTGTTGTTGTATATAATGTGATGTAAACCAAAGCAATGCATATGTCCTTATGTTTGTTTATATTTTTATTCAGATGCATCATTGTTAAACCAACATGAGATTGCATTTCATTAGTAATTGCAATAACAGTATCTAAAGTTATATACTCATAATTTTGTATAGCTTAACATTGTGATGCATTTAAATCATGTGTTTATATTACGGCAATGGCCTATTTGTACAAATTGATCACGCTTCAGAAAATTAACATGTGTTTCAAATGGGAAGAGTTCTGGAGTCCAGCTAATCAGATGCCGTATCACACTCAGCGTTGCCAGCTTGCTACCCCACTCCTTTTATATTTCCCTCTCGCACACCCATACAACATGCAGGTCTGCTTGGCGCTAGATGTAAGGGTAAGCGAATTATCTTTTACAAACTTTTACAATGAGGCAGTTGCCAAAATCAAAATTGGGAAAAGCATTTTCGCAAATTATGTATATTTTAAATACTGCATCTATAATTATAATTTATGAATTACCTGATTTTCTAATCCAAATGCAGGACACACTTGTTTTACCTACACTTCAGCAGTAAGCCGTTGAGCATTTTTGAAATCGAGCTGATTTCTATATTCCTCATTGCTCAATTTTTTGCAGAACGTGTACACCTTAAAAACAATACTTCGGGCCTGACTTCGCAACACCTGCCTTTTTGACTCGCCACTAAATTCACTGCAAGAAGCCATTGCACTATTTAACTCTTACTCTACTGTTGTGTAAAACAACTGAATGATATTGATCTGAACTCTCCAGAGTAAGTAAACACTTCTTATCCAGAAGAATAAAAGAATAGATTACACTGGGGAACAAAAAAAAATTATTTTCATATACCCGAAACAAAATAGGCAAATTCTTATGTAAACTGATCTGCTGATTCCAAAAATGCCCCTCAAAATGCTGTATCACGTAACGTTTTTTAGGTATTCATAATTTTTTATGAAAACTTACAGAAATGTGATATAACTCATATTTGATTAATTGAAAATAATAGGTATTTTATTGCCAAATAACATTGAAAATAATAATAATTATTATTAATTATTATTAAAATAGATAAACACAAGATAATGATGAAGACCAACACCTGAATGATCTCAGAAGTGTTTCACTGTTGATTTTTTTTTTTTTTTTTTTGTATTGACTCTCCCGTTTGAGGAACCAACAATAGTCTCCGAACATGGCTGAATCCCAGCGATACCCTGGTAACGTCTTTCCATCTCAGAAATGTCCTGGTGAAAACGCTCACCTTGCTCATCACTTACAGCTCCTAGGTTTGTAGGGAAACTATCAAGGTGAGAGTGCAAAAAGTGGATTTTAAGTGACATATGGCAACCCATTTCTTTGTAGCTCCTTAATAGTTCTGAGACTAAAGTTTCATAATTGTATTCTTTGTTATTGCCCAGGAAGCCTTCCACCACTGTTTTAAATGATTTCCATGCTGCCAGTTCAACACGTTTAAGCTTTGATTAAAAAACACTGTCTTTAAGAAGTAGTCTTATTTGAGGACCGACAAATATACCTTCCTTCAATTTAGATTCACTTATTTTGGGAAAGATACTTCTTAAATACTCAAATGCACTTCCACTTTTGTCCAAACCTTTAACAAAATTCTTCATTAACCCGAACTTTATGTGAAGTGGGGGGAGAAGAACTTTGTTTGGGTCTACTGGAGGCACATACTTAACACTGCTTGCTCCAGGGGTATAGTCTTCCCTTTTCCCCCAATCTTTCACTATAAAATGCTTGTCAGTTGCCCTACTGTCCCATAAGCACAAAAAACAGCAATATTTTGTGAAACCTCCCTGCAGTTCTGTTAGCAATGCAACTACCTTGAGGTCACTACAAATTTCCCAGCCATGGTTTTGATAACTAATAGCATCTAAAATGATGGACATGGAATCGTATGTCTCCTTCATTCCTATGGCATGAAATAAAGGTATTGAAGGTAGTAAATTGCCATTATGAAGCAACACTGCCTTTAAGCTGTATTTAGAACAGTCATTGGCTAGTATTTTAAATTAACTCAATATGAGTTGGTATCATACCTAATTTCTGTAATTTTATATAAAAGAATAAGAATATCTCAAAAACGCTACGTGATGCAGCATTTTCAGAGGCATTTTTGGAATCAGCGAGTCATTTTGCATCAGAATTAGCCTATTTTGTTTCGGGTACAAAAAACGTGTTCCCTAGTGTAATTATTGGGAAAAGGGATGCTTGACATTACGCCTTTGCCAGTTGAATAAATCACTTTTATGCTTGACCATTCCAAACTTTAGCATTTATACGAATGATAGCAGTACTTTAATGGGCCAATCAGAAGTGGCCACGTAACATTGTGAAAACGCAAATATTGATATCATTCCCGTTTCGATCGACAACGGTACTAGCGCCAGTTTAGAAAAAAAAAGTCAAAATGTTTGACATTGAATGTTACACAAATATAAATATTTGTAACAGAAACTTCACTTATATTAATAAAATAATGTTAATTCTTCGTTGTAATCGAGATTCGATTACTTGCATCGTCAGTTCATCAATAAACTTCGTAGTCAAGGATTCCGGTTATCATTTTATTATGTTTTTTCAATATTACAAAAATCTGAAAACGAAACAAACCTAACAACAGAATCAACTGCTCGTATTTCAAAATTCACTACGCGATATTTAGTTTTTAAAATAAATATCTTCTCCTAAACCATCAAATCTTTTGGACCATTTAATTGTTTTAATAATTTATCTTCAGGACTTATTTCATGGTTAAATGACCAAAAATGATCTGCTACGGCCGATTTATCAGTTTGCTTATACTTAATGTAACGAAAATGTTCTTTCGTTCTGGTTTCCAAATTACGTTTCGTCTTTCCAATATAAACCTGACCACAATCTAAACAATTAAATTGATAAATACCAGATTTTTTATTATTAGGCATTTTATCTTCATTAGGAAAAAATGTCTTAAATTTTTAATACTATATTTATTTTGAGGAACTAAAGTTATAACAACTTCTTTAAAAAAAAATTCAAAATGTTTATTAACCCAAGGATAGTAAGTAAATTTTATAAAATTATTATCGTCTTTTATTTTTTAAGAGTAGAAATATCAACAGTTTTTTTGACATTTAAATTTTTCAAACTTCTTTTGTATAAATCTTATTTAAAACCATTAATTAAAGCAGTATTAATAATATGTTTATATTCTTTATTAAATTTGTCTTTATTCAAGGATATATTTATTAATCTATACATCTCTCTTTTGAAAACAGCAAATTTATGTCAAAAAAGGTTAAAAGATTTATTTTTTATGTAATTATCGATATGAGTAGACTTCCTATAAATACCAAAGTTTAATTTATTATCATTTCTAATTACACTGGGCATCAATGTAAATGTTTGGGGCTTAAAAATAGTGAATTTACATGTATTTCCATCTGCTGAATTAAAAAATCACCATAAAAATGATAGATTATCTCTTGTTTTGAAGATAAAGTGACATTTCATTTTTAGAGTGACGATTTTAAGAGAACTTAAGGATCCTGCATTTGATCAAATTTGGAGAGGAAAGAAAAGGAAGCTTGGGAGGCCTTCAAGGGTGTTCTTCATGGATTTTTAGGCAACAAAAGTGATGACAACTCCAAGCATTTGGTGACAGTGCTCCTGCAAAAATACCGTAACCTTGGATGCAACATGTCCCTTAAGATCCATTTTCTCCACTCCCACATAGACTTTTGCCCTCCTAGTTGTGGAGCTGTTAGTGATGAACATGGAGAGAGATTCCATCAGGACATTTCTGTTATGGAACAAAGATATCAGGGCCGTTGGAATGAAGTAATGCTTGCGGATTACTGTTGGTCTTTGTATAGGGATTCTGCGGAACTCCATCACAAGAGGCAAGCTAAAAGACGACGAAGTCAATAGGCCACCACATGATTCTCTTCAGACACGACGATCTGCGAAGTATTTTTCCAGCAATTTAGAACTCTTAGCATGTAATTACCAGTTGCAAAAAATCAAATGTAATTTCATTGTTGTTAGCATGTATGTAATTAAAATGTATCCTGTCCGCCCCACGTTCAACAGGTCCCGAGCTTGAATCTCGGTCGGGTGAGTTACCTGGATAAGTTTTTTTTGGGGTTTCCCCTTATTCTTACAGACGAATGTCGGGTAGCTCTAAGTTCATTGGCCGCGCCGTGGTTCAGTGGTTAGACCGCTTGGCTCTCACCAAGGCGGCCCGGGTTCGATCCCAGGCGACCGCATAGTGAGATTTGTGATGGACAACACGGCGCTGGGGCGGGTTTTCTCCGGAATCTCCGATTTCTCCCGTCATCTCATTCCACCGGTGCTCCATCTTCATCTCATACATCAGTGTCACCGCCTGCGGTGCGGTATGTAGTAAAAGCGGGCGTTAAACACTACACATTTCATTTCATTTCTAAACTCCATGGACCCTGGACACATTTGAGCATCATTTCACCCATTCCATTTATCGTCCGATATGACTTAGCCTCGGTAGCGTGGTGGTAGCATGTCTGCCTCACGTTCAAGAGGCCCCGAGTTCGAATCTCGGTGAGGGTGAGTTACCTGGATAAGGTTTTTACGGGGTTTTCCCTTATCCTGAAAGACGAATGTCGGGTAGTTCTAAGCTCCATGGACCCTGGACACATCTGAACACCATTTCACCCATTCCATTTATCGTCTGATATGACTTAAAAAGTTAAAGGGCGTAAATTACAAAAATAATGTGTCCTTTTCTTTCAATCCGTTAATATGTAAATACTTCGCCTTGTGTATATCATAGAAACTAGAGCTAATAAAAAGTTTTCGTTGTCATATTTGTTTTCTTCAACCCAAAATTAGTAGGAATTGCCTCATGAAGCGCTCGAAACATTCACAAATTATTTTTTGTTGCCCTGTGTTATCTTTAGATCTAGAAAAGGAAGAAATTCATTGTGAGTCTCTATTCATTAAAGTTCCAGCACAACTAACATATTTTAAGGCTGTGAATTGAAGAAAATAAGTGAATCGAAACTTCCTCGGTACTTAAGTGGAGACGTATGCAAATAATCAGGGCCTTACATAAATAGCCATAACATCCAACATTTTCAAGTTAGAGAAGTGAAACTTAGTATATTCATTTAAGATAATACAGTTAATATGCACAATTTGTTTCATAATTTTCCATTGTTTATAACTAATGCTACATATTTTTTTCTATATGCAGAGATATTTAAAAACTTAAGCCCATTTTTTTTTTTCAAAATTTACATATGCTATCTTTCTGAAATTTGGTATGTTATTTTAAAACACACTAAAAATGAATTTACTGGATTTAGATTTCTTATTGAAGCTGTATAGAATTTATACAAATGTTAGTCATATGCACCCTTTAAAAATTAAAGTAATTTCATATATTTTGTATCATCACATTCCATGTAGAGCTTAATCTTAAATTCTAGAACCAGCAAAATGTTCATTGTGGCATAAGAAAGCTGTGTGCTAAATTGCATCACTGTAGATGAAATAGTTTGTGAGAAAAATGGGTTGAAGTTGTAGAAAATGCAAGTTACGGGGAAAGGCAATTAAAAATACAATAAGTATTATTCAGTTTGCCTTTTAATTTTAAGTCAGAACTTCCCATATCCGTAGTCTGTATCCTCATTCTGGTCTTCTTCAGCATTTCTTTTTAAATTCCTCTTCTGTCTTGCTTCTTTCTGCATTAATTTCATAGCTCTTTCTGCACCAGCGATGCGAATGTTGTCGATACTCCATAAACACACCAGGTTGATATCCTAACTGATGCACAACTTTCTTTCTGCCAACATTCACATCATTAAACACTATTGCAGCATCAAATCTAGCAATTTTCACAACTATGGAAGACAAAAATGATGTTTTTGGGACACCTTTTCCATATCAAACTGTTGAGGCTTTCATTTGGGTTTTGTGTCTCTCCATAGAGACATTTGTTTAGCAAGTCTGGGTGTGCTGAGAATTGGTAGGTGGGCTTTATAGATTTCACGACAGCTGATGGAGGACTATGTGTTGTTACTATGCTACTATGCAACACTAGGGCATTTAATTTTTTAAAGGTACATACAGACCACGTACGTTCATAATATTTTGCTGTTCGATAGCTAATACTATATACTATTTTACAAAACAAGAAAAAAATATGTTTGAACATTTTCTCGTACGTCCCCCCTTAAGTTGCCTGTATAGTATAAGTTAAGTGTAACTTTGGTGCAGCTAGAGATAGCGAGTTCTACAAAAGGCCTCTTCACGTAGGAATGTTGTACCCAACTTACGTTATGGTCTGATTTTGTCTCTTTATGTTGATGTTCGCAATGCCTCGTCTGCAAAGAAATGATTTTGCTGCGATAACGATGTCATTACTGCAAATGTCGTCATTACTGCATTCCTTCCAGGTACGTTGTCTACAGCAGAGAGTATAGCTGTCATTAAGAATCGAGTTAGGGTCTGATAGCTTCTTAGCTTTACTGAGTAAAAGCTTTCATAAATATACAACAAAAGGGAGGGGTGGTTCAAGAGGCCCGGAGATCGAAACTCGGTCAGTGTGAGTTATCTTGATAAGGGATGGCTGAGGCGGTTTTGTCTGTGGCCCGCATTCGTTAAACCCGAGTTCGATTCTCGTGACCGACTTATCTGACCCGTGGATTTTTTCGGGGATTTTCCAAAGTTACCAGGCGTTTTTTTCTCGTAATTTTACGTCCTCCAACGTTGTGATATCGGACGGTAAATGAAATGGGTGAAATGATGCTCAAATGTGTGCAAGGTCCATGGAGCTTAGAGCTACCCAACATTCGTCTGTAAGAATAAGGGAAAACCCCGGAAAAATCTTATCCAGATAACTAACCCCGACCTAGATTCCAGTTCGGGACCTGTTGAACGTGAGGCAAGCTACCATCTACGCTACCGTGGCGGGCTACCAGCGAATGCTGGGTAGACTAACTACATCCCCCGAATTTGCTGTCCCTCCATTTTATCTCCATTATCATTTCACATCATCCCTCATCTGGTGGTCCCTTTCAGGGTACAAATGTCGGCGGGTGTCTCGGCTGTGCATGGCAGGATGATATGCCGGTCTTTGATGCCGGTCTGGTGGGGCTGTTTCCGTACCGCTGGCCTGACGGGGAGTTTCCAGTGCTAGAAACCCTGCTCTCTGCACTGTCGTGGCTCCTTAAGACGGCCACTCTCTGTCTCCTCTCACCTCATCCTACCTCCCGAGGATGCCCTACTTGAGGCATAGGTACACGTGCGAGCCCGCCTCACGTCTGCCTCACGTTCAAGAGGTTCCGAATTCGAAACTCGGTCACGGTGAATTACCTGGGTATGGTTTTTCCGGGGTTTTCCCTTATCCTAAAAGACGAATGTTGGGTAACTCTAAGCTCCATGGACCTTGGACCCATTTGAGCATCATTTCACCCATTCCATTCATCGTCCGATATGACTTAAAAAGTTAACGGACGTAAATTACAAAAAAAGTATGTGCCGAATTCCTTCTGTACCTCAACCCAATTCAGACAAGGTTTTTCCGGGGTTTTCCATTATTCTGAAAGATGAAAGTCGAGTAACTCTAAGCTCTGTGGACCCTGAATTTATTCCAGCATCATTCCATCCATTTCATTCATTGTCCCATATGATTTTACGTCGGAAAACGTAGATAAAAAACAATAAAGAAAAATAAAAAAGTGTGTGGCATGTCGTGCTCCGCTAAATATACAGTGCGATCCATATAAAGCTGAACCATTTCAATGAGCCATAACTTTTGAACCAATAATAGAACACACGTGCAACTTTGGGAGAATATAATACATAATTGGGAGATTATATTACACTATTTACATCTCAGAGAAAATGTTGGAAGTGTCCTCCACCAGCATCTATACATGTTTATACTCGTCTCACCATATTCTCTGAAGTTTTACGGAGAGTGTCCTCGCCAATGTTACTTATTTCGCTTCGAATGGATTCCTTGAGAACATCAATTGTCCGTGGCCTATTCTTGTACACTTTATTTTTAGATACCCCCACAATAAAAAATCCAGTGAGGTTAGGTTAGGGGATCTGGGGTGCCACAGACCTTTTGGGGTTATTCGATTATCAAAGAAACTGGTTACAAGTTCCATGGTGTCATTAGATGTATGGCACATTTCTCCATCTTGCTGGAAATAATCTTCTCTCAATTCGATATCATCTCAGCAAAACTTCAGAGATTATGGTGAGACGAGTGCAAACATGTATAGATGCTGGTGGAGGACACTTCCAACATTTTATCTAAGATGTAAATAGAGTAATGTAATCTCCCAATTGTGTATTATATTCTTCCAAAGTTGCACGTGTGTTCTATTACTAGTTCAAAAGTTATGGTCTATTGAAATGGTTCAGGTTGATATGGATCGCCCTATATGAGATGCATTCCAGATGCTAATCGAGACACGTGGCTTCGAGAACTTGCGGAACTCGGATCAATGCTTGGAAGGTCGTTGGATCGACCCCCGACGACAGTGCACTCTAAGTGGTGTTTTCGTGACTGCTGGGTATTTATTTTCATACGAGTTTCCTTTCCATCATTTTCATTGAATACATTTCTTTTGTTATCTTTCAGCCTCGTACTTATTTGGCAGATGACGCGGATGCTTGTGTATTGTAAATGCTGTTCTTGACGTTGTGGCACTGTAAAAACTCACAGCACTTGATAGAGACTTACCACATAGATTTTACGAAAGGTTTTATTTTTAAAAAATGGTTTTAACTGTTTCCATTAAAATAGTCCACGCTTATGTTATTTCCATGGTAAATAATATTGCCCACCTTTGTAGCGTAGATGGTAGCGTGACTGCCTCACGTTCAAGAACAATTGGGAAAGGAAACAGTGGTCATGGATATTTTGTGAAACCAGCCTGTTGACCAAGTAATAGTCCAATAACACTGGGCAACAAAAAATAATTTTTGAATGTTTCGAGCACTTCTTGAGGTAATTTCTACTAATTTTGGTTTGAGAAAAACAAATATGACAATGAGCAGATTTTATTAGCTCTAGTTTCTATGATATACACAAGGTGGAAGTATTACATATTAACGGATTGAGAGAAAAGAATACATTTTAATTACAAACATGCTAACAACAATGAAAGTGCATTTGATTTTTTAAACTTGTAATTACATGCTAAGAGTTCTAAATTGCTGGAAAAATACTTCGCAGATAGTCGTGTCTGAAGAGAATCATGTGATGGCCCACTTACTTCGTCGTCTTTTAGCTTTCCTCTTGTGATGTAGTTCCGCAGAATATCTATACAAAGACCAACAGTAATCCGCAAGCATTACTTCATTCCTGGTGGAATCTCTCCCCATGTTCATCACTAACAGCTCCACAACTAGGAGGGAAAAGTCTAGGTGGGAGTGGAGAAAATGGATCTTAAGGGACATGTTGCATCCAAGTTTACGGTATTTTTGCAGGAGCACTGTCACCAAATGCTTGTAGTTGTCATCTATTTTGTTGCCTAAAAATCCGTCAACAACACCCTTAAAGACTTCCCAAGCTTTCTTTTTTTTCCCCTCCAAAATTTGATCAAATGTAGGATCCTTTACAAGTTCTCTTGTTTGTGGTTTGACAAAAATGCCTTCCTTAACTTTTGCATCACTTAATTTTCAAAATTTCTCTCTGATGTTATTTGACAGGTGTGCCAACTCCCCCCAAAAATTCCCCTAAATTTAAAATCTTCACTCTAAAAAATGAAATGTCACTTTATCTTCAAAACAAGAGCTGATCTATTATTTTTATGGTGATTTTTTTATTCATCATATGGAAATACATGTAAATTCACTACTTTTAAGCACGAAACATTTGCAGTGTTGCCGAGTGTAATCTTGAAATCTTCACACACTAGCCATAGATGGTTTTCGTATTGTAGCTTTTGGAACAAAAGTTTAACATTTTCATATGTCTCCTTTGAAACAAAGAGTGGGCCACAGAAATGGAAGGATGGATGTTTCCATTTTATAATGGAAATTTTTGCTTTATGGCAAAACACCTTTAAGGCTTACGTAGAAAATGAAGCTAGCTACAGTGAAGCAATGAACATTACACAAATATAACTATTTGTAGGAAACACTTCACTTATCTTAAGAAAATGATGTTAATTCTTCTTTCTAATTGAGATCGATTTCACAAAGAAATTCTTTGCATCGTCAGTACATCAACACTTCGTTTTGAATGCTTCCGGTTGCTATGTTTTTTTTTTTCATTATTACCAAAATCTTTATTATGTAACTTACGTTCTCTTCAGGGTCCATGGAGCTTAGATTTACCCTACACTCGTCTTCTAGGATAAGGGAAAACCCCGAAAAAACCTTATCCAGGTAACTCACTCTGACCGAGACTCGAACTTGGGATCTCTTGAACGTGATGCACACACGCTACCATCTACGCTCCCGAGGCGGGCGACCAAAATCTGAAAACGAAACAAACCTAAAAACAGAATCAGCTGCTGGTATTTCCAAATTTACTACGCGATGTTTATTTTCTAAAATAAATATCTTTTCCCAAACCATTAAATCTAGCGGGACGATTAATTGTTTTAATAATTTAACTTCAGGATTTATTTCATGGTTAAATGACCAAAAATGATCTGCTACGCCGAAATTTGAATTTTAAATTAGAAATTTTAATTAAATTAATGGATTGCTTCCTTTTCTGGATCTAAAGATAATAAGAAATAATTATAAATTAGATTTTGGTATTTATAGGAAACCTACTCATATTGATAATTACATAAAAATAAAATTGTTAACCTTTTTTACATAAATTTGCTGTTTTTAATAGTTTGATTTATAGATTAATAAATATACCCCTGAATAAAGAAGAATTTAATAAATAATATAAACATATTATTAATACTGCTTTATGGAAAAATAGAATCAGACTGACAAATTCAATGCCATAGCCGGGATTTGAACCACGGATCTTTTGGTTGCCGTCCAGCCACTCTAACCCTTAAGCTACTGTGTCCAACGTGCCGACATGACATTAAATTCTCCAACTGATTCGGGTGTGAAAGAACAGTTTATTTCCATTAATTGACCTAATAGTGGTTAACTATAAAGCCCGGGCCTTAAAGTACTTACACGTTGTAAGTCGCCATTAAGGTAATTGTCTCATGTGTTTATGAGAACTCTTAAGTGGTTTACCGGGAAAAGCACGAGTCAGTTGGACAATTTAATGTCATGTCGGCACGTTGGCCATAGAGCGGCTGAACGGCAACCAGAAGATCCGTGGTTCAAATTCCGGCTATGGCATTGAATTTTTCAGTCTGACTATATCTTTCCATACTTTAGCCCACACACGGCCAGTGTGAAAGAACAATTAATTTCCAATACTGCTTTAATTAATGGGTTTAATAAAGACTTTATACAAAAGAAGATTGAAAAATTTAAATATAAAAAAACTGTTAATGATGTTTCTACCCTTAAAAAAATAAAAGACAATTATAATTTTAAAATATTTACTTATCGTGCTTGGGTCAACAAACATTTTTAATTTTTTTTAAAGAAGTTGGTATAACTTTTGTTCCTCAAAATAGATATAGTATTAAACATTTACTACATTTCTCTAAAAAGATAAAATTCCTAATGGTAAAATATCTGGTATTTATCAATTTATGAAAATTAATTGTTCTTTCACACTAGCCTTGTGTAGGATGCACTATGACTGAAAAATTCAATGCCATAGCCGGAATTTGAACCACGGATCTTCTGATTTCCGTCCAGCCGCTCTAACCATTTGAGTTACTATGGCCAAAGTACTTACAGCATAGTAAGTCGCCATTAATGTAGTTGTCTCATGTGTTTATGAGAACTCCTAGTGGTTTACCGGGAAAAACACGAGTCAGTTGGAGAATTTAATGTCATGTTGGCACGTTGCCCATAGTAACTCAAATGGTTAGAGCGGCTGGACGGAAACCAGAAGATCCATGGTTCAAATCCCGGCTATGGCAATGAATTTTTCAGTCTGGCTCTACCCATTTATCAATTTAATTGTTTAGATTGTGATCAGGTGTATATTGGAAAGACGAAATGTAGTTTAGAAACCAGAATGAAAGAACATTTTCGTAACATTAAGGATAAACAAACTGATAAATCGGTCGTAGCAGATCATTTTTGGTTATTTAACCATGAAATAAATCCTGAAGTGAAATTATTTAAACAATTAAATTGCCCGATAGATTTGTAACATATTTCTATTCATTGTAGATTGAATAGATCCTTGAATACTGTCGCGAAGCCGTTATCTACGACAGTGCGGCTTGTGTACACAAAGATCCGGCAAATAAAGATAGCTGAGATAAAGAACTTGCCGGCACAGATGGGATTTCACGTTTGGAAGGTTCTAGTGATATCTTGATTGACAGAGAAAAGTTGTTTTCTTATTTGTTCCAGAAACCTCTCGAATTTATCAATGAGGTATTTAAGAGAGCAATGACTCGTCAAGAGTAGAGTTGTTGTAACGAGAGATGATATAATCAGAACACTGTTTGTTTTTGTCATCGACTTTGGCATTTTTTTTTTTAATTTACGTCCTCCAACGTTAAGTCATATCGGACGATGAATGTAATGGATGAAATGATGCTCAAATGACTCCGGGGTCCATGGAGCTTAAAGTTACCCGACATTCCTCTTACAGGATAAGGGAAAACCCCGGAAGAAACTTTATCTTGATAACACACCCTGACCGAAATTCGGGACCTCTTGAACGTGACATGCTATCACCACGCTACCACGCTACAACACGCGTTGTATGTGACGTAATGTTGTTACGTGAGAATTGAACAGTGTATTTCTACGGAAAGAAAGAACATTTAGAATATTTGCAACTCGGAATTTTAATTCTACGAACCCACAAAGTCACAATATTGTGTACCACTTTTTCAGCACATTGTTTTCCCTTCTCGTGTCATTTTGTGCGGCTATCAGTTTCGTCAGGTCATCAATCCTATCATCTGGATTTCTTTCCTAGTCAACCATTGCAGGTTACCTCCAGCATATCGATAAATCCTTACTTCCTTAATAAATAGTTTCCGTTAATTACATAAAAGCGCTCTCTCCTTTCTCCTTTTTTATTATATATATATATATATATATATTTAGTAATTTTACTTCCTCCAACGTTAAGTCGTATAAGATGATGAATGGAATGGGTGAAATGATGCTCAAATGTTTCCAAGGTCCATGGTGCTTTAGAACTACCCGAGATTCGTCTGTAAGGATAAGAGAAAACCCGGGAAAAACCTTATCCAGGTAACTCACCCTAACCAAAATTCGTACTTCGCCTCTTGAACGTGAGGCGAAACCAAAATGTGAACCAAAATCTGAAAACGAAACAAACCTAACAACAGAATAAACTGCTGGTATTTCAAAATCCATTACGCGATGTTTATTTTTTAAAATAAATATCTTTTCCAAAACAATTAAATCTATCGGGCCATTTAATTGCTTTAATCATTTAACTTAATGATTTATTTCATGGTTAAATGACCAAAAATGATCTGTTACGCAGAAATTTGAATTTTAAATTTTAATGAAATAAATGGATTTCTTCCTTTTCTATATTTGAAGATAATAATAAATAATAATAAATTAGATTTTGGTATGTATAGGAAGTATACTCTTGTCAATAATTACATAAAAAATAAAAGTTTTAACCCTTTCCACATAAATTTGCTGTTTTTAATAGTTTGATTTATAGATTAATAAATATACCCATGAATAAAGAAGAATTTAATAAAGAATATAAACATACTGCTTTAATTAATGGTTTTAATAAGCACTTCATACAAAAGAAGATCGAACAATTTAAATATAAAAAAACTCTTAATGATATTTCTACCCTTAAAAATAAAAGACGATTATAATTTTAAAAAAATTACTTACCGTCCTTGGATTAATAAACATTATCAAAAAAAATCCATTAATTACATAAAATCGCTCACTCCTTTTTTTAAGTTACCCGAAATGAAGGATAAGGGAAAACCCCGGAAAAACCTTATCCAGGTAAATCGCCCTGACCGAGATTCGAACTCGGGACCTCTTGAACGTGAGGCAGACATGCTACTCGCTCACTCCTGCATGTCCATTCATCTTCTCGTCATTTTTTCAAAAGAAAGATTATTGATTTTCTGTAACTATCTCTACCCATATATTACTTTTATATGATTGGACGAAATGAAATGAAATGTGTAGTGTTTAACGCCCGCTTTTACTACATACGGCACCGCAGGCGGTGACACTGATGATGCATGAGATGAAGATGGAGCACCGGTGGAATGAGATGGCGGGGGAAACCGGAGGTCCCGGAGAAAATCCGCCCCAACGCCGTGTTGTCCACCACAAATCTCACTTTGCGGTCACCTGGGATCGAACCCGGGCCTCCTTGGTGAGAGCCAAGCGGTCTAACCACTGAGCCACGGCGTGGCCGAGATTGGACGATTTACTACTACGTCACTACATTACGTAATACAATTATCACTACGGCCAATCACAAAATTACATATGTTTTTACACAATTTTGTTTGTTTTTCTTTTATAAATTTATAATTTTTTCAAATCCTTTCTAAATATAAATACAGATTTAATGGTTTGGGAAAATATATTTATTTTAAAAACTAAACATCGCGTAATGAATTTTGAAATACCAGCAGTTGATTCTGTTTTTAGGTTTGTTTCGTTTTCAGATTTTGGTAATATTTGGTATATTTGTTTTTGAAATCGATCTCAATTAGAAAGAAGAATTAACACATTTTGTTAAGAAAAGTGAAGTTTTTGTTACAAATAGTTATATTTGTGTAATAACCTTTTAAGGCTTTTTGAGAAGAATCTATGAACCTCCTTTCTTTTGAATTATTAATTTTAAGAGGAAGATGCTTTTTTGTACACCCCCTAGGGCGGAAATAGTAGAGATTAACAAATATAAAAACTATATAAATATAAACAGTTTTTTTTTAATTTACATCCTCCATCGTTGTTATATCGGACAATGAATGAAATGATGCTCAAATGAGCCCAGGATCCTTAAAGCTTGGAGTTACCCGACATTCGTCTTTCAGGATAAGTGAAAACCCTGGAAAACCCTTACTCACCCTAACCGAGATTGGAACTCGGGGCCTCTTGAACGTGAGTCACACACGCTTCCATCTGCGCTACCTTTTAATAATAAGGTTGAAATTATAAACTGTTTAATATTTTTAAGAAACGATAAGGATTACGGGAAGTATTGAAAACATAACAATTTTGACGTGGTTCGCGAAAACTGATTTCAGTTTTGTAAGTGTGAAAATGTGATTCAGAAACACTCGTTTCACAAAAACGAAATCATGCAGAACGGTGTTATTCGTTGTACAAGAGTAGAGAACGGCAGGTTGCACCGGCAAATTAGAGAGGCAAGTCAAGCTCGGTTCCTTCCATAGAGTAAGAAACGTTTGTAAAAATAACAAATGATAAATAGTTTGTACAAGAGTGGAGAACAAGTGAGTGTAGCACATTAGATTTGTTTTTCATGAATTAGCTGAAAGGTTTAGATAGTTATATCTTAAGGTAGTTTACTAGATAATGTGCCATTAGTTCGAGTCTCCTTAATTATGTCTCGGATTACTAATACTAGAAGGTGTAATGAGGGAATTTGGATTGGAGCGCACACGTGCACGCGTGACGGAATATTGACATCAGAAGTATAGCCTCGGCGCCGTGACGCATGCGTCGCTGCAGACGCCGCGGAGCGTTGATCAGCTGTTTGTTTGCACCCCAGTCAGTCGCCTGGCTGGAGTTAGCGGCATGAGGAAGGCGGGTCCGCGAAGTCTCCCATTCCTGTACCACTCCCACAAGCAATTCCATTGGCCGCTCTTATCTGTCGACACCTTGTGAGTTAGATAACAATAGCGTGTGAGTGTGTGTAACCCCCCCACTCTAGCGACATGGCTAGGGTATCTGTCAACAGAGACATAACCTCGGCTTCGCAGCCGATGGGCTCGGTCAAGGACGTGCTTGGCGCGGTGTAGAAGCAAGTAGTGCGGTCAGCGACGATGTCGAGGACGGTGGTGTTCCTCCTCTTGCTACTTCTAGGACAATGTGCTGCGAGGCCGGAAGGACCGGCTTCCTCCACATCGACCACTTCCAGAGCGACGCTTTCACCCGGTAATGCTTACAGTAGACAACATTTTGCTTGGTCAGTTAAGCGCATGGATGATAGTGATGATGATGCTTATGGCGCCGAAGTTGGTGCTACTGAAGGTGGTGGTGGTGGTGTTGAAGATGCATATCCTTCATCCTTAGGGCGCACTGCAGTGGACGATAGAGGGGCGGAATCCATCATCATGACCGGCGGTGGTGGCGACGACGTCGTCGGAAGTCAGCAAGCCGAGGGCGCCGTCGACCTGGAGACCAAAGAGGGCTCTACGAAGCGTTACCCTGTGGCGTCTGTGGAATTCGGCCGGGTCGAGACACCCTTCATTATCGGCGTCTGGATACTAAGCGCCAGCCTTGCTAAAATCGGTAAGTGGTGTTATTTCTGTTCACAGTTGCGAAAATATGCATGCAATGTGTAGAGCGGAATCACACGTTCAGTTGTGAAAGGGAAATTTCACTGTCGCTTCGTCGTCCATAGCAACCACAGTGGAGAAAGCTCGGAAACAATTGCCACAAGCTCCGAAACATTTGCCTTAAGCTCGGAAACAATTGCCGCAAGCCCCAAAACAGTTGCCGCATAATGTTTTCGATGGTTATTTACTAATCCAACAAAATGCTTAGGGCTCCTTATGTACTATAAAGTATGCATATATACATGCATATATGCACTAAATATGCTCTAAATACTTCATAATTTGCATTTAAAGTAAAGCACATTATTTCACCTTTCTCACATTTATTAATCTTTAAGTAATCAAATAGTAAATTCGTAAACAAAGATAGGAATTCATTAATATTTATTAGTTTCTCATTAATTTCTCATTTATTAGTTTCTCATAGTGGTTTGTTGCAATAAAGAATTAAATATTTTTTCGGAAATAGCTGTTGGAAGAAACGATTTTCTTTTGTCACTTAAAATGTCGCAGCTGTTTGTATATGTTGCGTAATCTATAGTCTTTTGTTTTGGGACACCAATAACAGTGGTATAAAAATAATAAGGGTTTATTTTAATTAAATAAAACCAACAATCACTAACTTGAAAATGGTATTTATTTTTAAAATATTATGGAAATGCAAAAATAAAACTGAATGTCTTAACACACTTGCTTGGTACCATATTTTCATCTGTTAAGAGTAGAATTTCCATTAAACCAAATAAGATTTACTGCCCCTCTCGTTCGATATTGTAATATTTCCTTTCCTAATGCTTACACTTCAGCAGTACATGAAGTTGACACTTTAATTCTTGGAGATGTTATCCTTGCGACAGACGACTTCGTTTGCAATGTTAATATAAACCATATCAAGCTTTATGATGCAACGGCGTCATGGAACTTGAATTACTTACAGCATGATTGTTGGTCGCTATTTAGTGCATATATTTTATATCAGGAAGCACTCATTGTTGATAGCTGCGTTCTCATTTTTCGGCGACTTTTAATGGATTTATTCATATATTCATATTTATTGCAACTTAATACAGTGTTTGAACACAACTAAGCCATGTAATTTGTAATACATACTCTCTTTTAAAAGTAAACGATTAGAAATGCCAAAAAAAAATCGTCATTCATCTCTCTCTCTCTCTCTCTCTCTCTCTCTCTCTCTCTCTCTCTCACTCACTCACACACACACACACATATATACAAAACATAATTATTCAAAATCATCGAAGTTGTCATCAAAATATCCTTCTATACTGTAATAGGCTCTGCTTAATAAGAATTTAGTCAGTTTAGATTTAAACTTAGCAGCTGACACAGTACTTTTTAAGCTTTCTGGAAGCTTATTAAGTAGTTTTGCACCAAAGTATTGGGATTAATGTTCAAAATGTTTTAGCCTATGACCTTTAACTACATAGTTATTCTTTCCCCTTGTTTCATATGTGTGGACATCGGAATTTGTGGAGGTTATATTCCTGTTATGCACAAAAAGTATTGTTCGCAGAATAAATATGCAGGGAAGAGTAAGTATGTTTCATTTTTGAAAATACGGCCTGCATGAACTCGTACGTGTTATTTTTGCCAGGTATCTGATAGCTCTTTTCTGTAGGAGAAAAATTGTGTTGGAAGTGTGTCCCCACAGCTCGTTGCCATAAGAAATGTGTGAATACTTAAGTCCTACACAAATAGAGCTATAAGAGACGTTTTCTGGTATGCTTCTGTCTTCTTAAAGTATCGGGGTGAAACATTTGCACTAATCATTGCTGAAAAAGTAAAATGTATGCATAAATATGCACTAACCCCTAAATATGCACGTAACTTCCGCAGAAAAACTCTTTTTAGTGTGGAATAAATTTATTACATACATATGTTTAGCTATCAAGGAATAAAACATGCAAATATGCAAAAATCCGAGACGTAAAAATGACATATATGTATAAACCAGAATTTATAGGGGTTTAAATTTCACTGCACTTTTTTTTTTTTTTTTTTTAATTTACGTCCTGCAACGTTGTCATCGATGTCCGGGTTGCAAGGAGCTTAGAGTTACCCGACATTCGTCTTTGAGGATAAGGGAAAACCCCGGAAAAAACTTATCCAGGGAACTCGCCCTGACTGAGATTAGAACTCGGGACCTCCTGAACGTGAGGCAGACACGCTACCGAGGCGGGCCCACTGCACTCTGAACTTCTATTAGAATGTCTTCAGGGATAAATATTTCTAACCTTTCCAAACATGTTTTATTTTACACTTACCTTTTAGCATACGATTATCCACCGGTTTCTAATGTCTCTACCTCGTAGACAGAGAAACTGAGTTTCACCCCAATAATTCATACAGAAACCATTTAACATCCAGATTTTGACGTCCCTCTATATTTATATATAAAGACAGAGAGAGAGGGGGGGGGGAGATTTGCGCGCGCGCGTGTGTGTGTAATTTAAGTCTCTCCAATGTTAAGTCATATCGGACGATGAATGAAATGGGTGAAATGCTGCTCAAATGAGTCCGGGGTCCATGGAGCTTAGAGCTACCCGACATTCGTCTTTCAGGATAAGAGAAAACCCCGGAGAGAACCTTATCCAGCTAACTCACTCTATCCGAGATCTTTTTTATTGCTTCTGTTTATTTTACTGTTTTCCTTACTTTCACACATATACACTATACACATAAACATCCATGCCAAAGGCGGGACTCGAACCTGCGACCCTCTACGCGGCGGAACGCCACAGCCATACGCTCTAACGACCGTGGCTACGAGGGCCGGCTTTTGTTCTGGGCGTTTGAAGGAACACTCGGGGTTACTGATGGACCTTCGCGGCAGCCGTAGCGGCCCTGGGGCACACCAAGTCCCCGACGTACATCACCCCATCGGTCAGTCCCCTACTTCCTGTCGCCCACCTTCGGGACGAGGACCACAGAGGTTGGATTTTGAGGGGCAGCTTCGAACTCGGGACCTAAGTGTGTGTGTTTAATATCAAATTTCGTATTTAAGTTTGGCATCTACCAAGGATGCCATACAAAGATTTCCAGGAAAATTCCCCCACCTCACTTTACGTAGAACATTTTTCAAAATTTTATTTTCACAAAAGTAGCCCTAACAATTTAAAACACAATAAAGTTAAGATGCTTTCGAGACCAACAGATTTATACCTTGAATTTTTTGGGAATGTCCTCAGAAGTCCTTTTCATTCTGAATGAATTTTGCATTACTGAGAATCTGTAAGAGACAGACAAAATCTTACTGCACGAAAAATGTATACCTGTTTTTTTATTTCCTGAAAATAATCATTTTCAAAATACTCTTTACTACTTTTTTGAATTTTCAAAAACGAAGTCGCTATTCTCTCTTTCTCTCCTGTCACGCAAACGGAAAGTAATTTCAAAGCCGTCATACAGCAATCACGTCTCAAAATATTTTCATATCATTTAAAACCTACTGTATTGTCATATTCCCTTGTACCTATAAGGGAATATGTAACAAATGTATTTCCACAGATGTTCATTTCGATTGGCGTAAAATAAATATAAATTAATAATGTATTTTTTAAGAATTGAGTAGAGAAAATAATGTGAATCAACATATTAGACTTTCGTGTTTCCTTAAATGATTAAGTTGTGGTTTTAAATGAGATAAGTTGCAGTGTATAAACTTGGGAATAGTAAAAATGATGAAATGGAATTACTTGTCTCGAAGTTAATAAAGTATTAAAACTAGAAAAAAGAATTTACTGTTCATAAAACTATAGAATTGCTTCTATCAAGGAACAAAGCAAGAAATTTTAGATGAGCAGAGCCATACTGAAAAATTTAATGCCATAGCCGGGATTTGAACCAAGGATCTCCCCGTCTTCGTCTGGTGATATCTCCTAGTGGTGAACCGGGGAAAAATACGAGTCAGCTGGAGAATTTGTCATGCTGGCATGTAGCCACTGTAGCTCAATGGTTAAGAGCAACCGAACGGAGGCTGTGGTTCAAATCCCGGCTATGGCATTGAATTTTTTAGTCTGACTCTAAAACCTTGGCCTACATACATGCTGTGGAGGAACAATTAATTTCCAGGACATTTTAGAGCTCAAAAATGGGTATTTATTTTAGTAACAACTATTAGCAAGTGTGAAAATTAATGACCATTCTTAAAATACAAATTAATTGTTGTTTCACACTGGCAGTGTTTAGGCCAAAGTATGGAAACGTAGAGTCAGACTGAAAAATTCAATGCCATAGCCGGGATTTGAACCACGGATCTTCTGGTCTCGGTCCAGCCGCTCTAAACCATTGAGTTACTATGGCCAAGGTGCCAACATGACATTAAATTCTCCAACTGACTCATGTTTTTCCCGGTAAACCACTAGGAGTTCTCATAAACACACGAGACAACTACCTTAATGGCGACTTACTATGCTGTAAGTACTTTAAGACCCGGGTTTTATAGTTAACCACTATTAAGTCCATTAATGGAAATTAATTGTTCTTTCACACTGGCCGTGTGAAGGCCAAAGTATGGAAACGTAGAGTCAGACTGAAAAATTCAATGCCATAGCCGGGATTTGAACCACGGATTTTCTGGTCTCGGTCCAGCTGCTCTAAACCATTGAGTTACTATGGCCAAGGTGCCAACATGACATTAAATTCTCCAACTGACTCATGTTTTTCCCGGTAAACCACTAGGAGTTCTCATAAACACACGAGACAACTACCTTAATGGCGACTTACTATGCTGTAAGTACTTTAAGACCCGGGTTTTATAGTTAACCACTATTAAGTCCATTAATGGAAATTAATTGTTCTTTCACACTGGCCGTGTGAAGGCCAAAGTATGGAAACGTAGAGTCAGACTGAAAAATTCAATGCCATAGCCGGGATTTGAACCACGGATTTTCTGGTCTCGGTCCAGCTGCTCTACACCATTGAGTTACTATGGCCAAGGTGCCAACATGACATTAAATTCTCCAACTGACTCATGTTTTTCCCGGTAAACCACTAGGAGTTCTCATAAACACACGAGACAACTACCTTAATGGCGACTTACTATGCTGTAAGTACTTTAAGACCCGGGTTTTATAGTTAACCACTATTAAGTCAATTAATGGAAATGATTAATACTTAATAAATTCTTAATAATTAAAAATACTTAATAAATTGTTATAGTTAAATTAAATTGTTAATACATCCCAGATTCCTATGGTTCTTCTTCTTCTTCTTCTTCTTCTTCTTCTTCTTCTTCTTCTTCTTCTTCTTTTCTTCTTCTTCTTCTTCTTCTTCTTCTTCTTCTTCTTCTTCTTCTTCTTCTTCTTCTTCTTCTTCTTCTTCTTCTTCTTCTTCTTCTTCTTCTTCTTCTTCTTCTTCTTCTTCTTCTTCTTCTTCTTCTCTTCTTCTTCTTCTTCTTCTCTTCTTCTTCTTCCTCTTCTTCTTCTCTTCTTCTTCTTCTTCTTCTTCTTCTTCTTCTTTCTTCTTCTTCTTCTTCTTCTTCTTCTTCTTCTTCTTCTTCTTCTTCTTCTTCTTCTTCTTCTTCTTCTTCTTCTTCTTCTTTCTTCTTCTTCTTCTTCTTCTTCTTCTTCTTCTCTTCTTCTTCTTCTTCTTCTTCTTCTCTTCTTCTTCTTTCTTCTCTTCTTCTTCTTCTTCTTCTTCTTCTTCTTCTTC